>JAUTBZ010181762.1:0-22914 GCA_032361785.1 Lepetodrilus galriftensis | reverse complement strand
CCTCCGGCAACTCCTTCATGAGAAGCTCCTCCCTCACCCTGCCCGTGAGCCCGTCCCAGTCCGAATCTGGCTGAGACAGCACGTACGACACAGAGAATCTGGAATACAGAGTCAGAACATCGTTGACATGTGACAGCATATGTAGCTACACTTTTATTTTTTTTAATTGGGGTTTAGAGTCGCTTTCCAGATTCTTTCACTAAAATCACGACTTATCAGTTTATGGCAGGAGGAAACTTGAAACATCCGTAGCACTGAATGTTGCAGTAAACCCGCGAGCACCAGCTGGTACTGACAGCCAAAGGATGATAACTGCATTTCCACTCTACAGAGTGCATTCTATCATTATCAATATCGCGTCAGAAAGGTAACTTTTGTGAACATTGATGCCGGGCCCCCAGGGTGGGATTTCAACCTGGAAACTTTGGCTCCGAAGTCCAACATTGTTAATTATGACAATGGCGACATCGGTGACATGATAGATAGTTGATACTGACCGTTCATTCTTTGATGCTAGTTCATCCAGTTGGTCCTTCCACAGAATATCCTTCTTCGTCTTGTTAAAAAACATCAACTTTACAAGCCTGAAATGTACAGCAACATTGAAATAACTGATGTAAAAATATATAATGACAATATTCAACATTGGGTAATTCATTGTGTATGTAATTGGACTAGACCTGATTTCTGCTAGTTTTCATATTGATACTACTACTACTACAGTACTGGGACCAATTATATAATTTATTGTTCAAAATCCACACTCGACAGCGTGCTCACAGCGCTACATTATTACTCCAGTCAATGAATACGAGTATGTTATAATTTTCCCTGGGGAGTATTATATGGCACTAGAAGGATATCCTACCAGGCACCCATTCTGTTGGGTGAACAAAGGCATTTTGGAACTACCTAAAGGAAGGACATCTGTGGTTATTTCTCGAAGCTGTCATATCTACTACGAGACAATAGCGATCTCGAATATATGGGGGGGATCATGCACTTACTATAGCGCTATTGTTCCATAGTGGATACAAGAGCTTTGAGAAGCGATACCCTTGTGCGATTGACTCCGGGTGGCAAAAATGTGACACTATGACTGGGGCATAAAGGAAGAACACCAGGGGTGCGTTCAATCAGCACAGGGCTGAGTAAGCCGCTTAGCTAGACTGGTTCCCTGTCCATTGTACGGTTCATACGACTCATACTGAGACAGTGGCTAGTTTGGTAAGCCGCTTGCAAGTCCTAGTGACTTTGAACGCACCCTTGGTGCGAGAGACCGAGTGCGTACCTCTGAGAGTTCTCCTCCTCCACCAGAGTCCTGTACATGAGTCGCACCATCGGAGTGAAGCCTGTCCCCGCCGCCAACATCACCAGCTGGGAGCACCGGTCTAGCTGACCCTGGTGGAACTTCCCGTCAAGGTCGCTCACCTCCAGTGTCGAGCCTGTAGCGGCAGGGAGAAGAATGAATGTTGATGTAGGTCACATACATGTTATTTTTAATTGGGGCTTACAGCCACTTTCAAGATTATTTCACTTATATGAGGGCTTGTGAGTTTAGGGCAGGAGAAAACCTGCAACACCCTTATTAGTGCTGAACGTTGCTGTAAACCTGTGAGCACTGACTGGTACTGACAGACCAAGGATGCTAACTGCATTGCCAGTATTTCTGCCGGACTATCTATGTTAATGTATGGGAGTTATGAGTGAATAGTAATAGTAGTGTAGCGATCGTTCTGTGAAACATGGCCTGGGACCTACCGACAGTGAGTCCAGCCATCCAGGCTGAGAGGGCTCCGTCAGGGTAGATCTTGATCATGAGGTAGAACACGGAGCCTTGTTCCACCAGCGCATCCTGCTCACCGGGTCTCAGGGACGGCACCACCACCGTGTAGCTCCGCACCAGCTCCATACCTGACACAAACATGGCAACGTTACTGTCTGTCTCAACAACACTACCTGACACAAACATGGCAACGTTACTGTCTGTCTCAACAACACTACCTGACACAAACATGGCAACATTACTGTCTGTCTCAACAACACTACCTGACACGAACATGGCAACGTTACTGTCTGTCTCAACAACACTACCTGACACAAACATGGCAACGTTACTGTCTGTCTCAACACTACCTGACATAAACATTGCAACGTTACTGTCTATCTCAACACTACCTGATACAAACATGGCAACATTACTGTCCGTCTCAACACTACCCGACACAAACATGGCAACGTTACTGTCTATCTCAACACTACCTGACACAAACATGGCAATTACTGTCTGAGAGACCTGTGACTACCTGATATGTACATGGTATCCTAGATGTGCAAGATGCTGACCTGAGATTGGATGTTTAATATGTACATGGTATCCTATGGGCAGACACATCCGGGTACCCTCAGGCATCTTCACGCAGAACATCTTGGTGTCATGGTTCACTTCTCGTACAGAATGCAGGGTGCATGTCCGATACACCAAATCTGAAATATAAGTCTAGCCCATTAGCTGACATCATAAACAAAGTAATTTAAAGCTGTTTTCTAAATTAATGATTTGGATATAGTGGAAAAACACACAATTGGTATTTGAATTTTGAGAGTGAATACTTAATTTTAAAAAAGACCGAGGATGATAAATGCATTGCATCAGAAATGTAACTCTTGCGAATATTGATGCTGGGACCCCAGGGTGGGATTTGAACCTAGAACCTTACTACTTAACGTCCTATAATACACCACAGTACTATAGCGCACCTCTCTCTGTAGTCTTGATAAATGTTCCGTGACCTGTCATATTCGACCCCAAGGACTTCCATTGCTGCTCTGCCACTTCCTTTGGCAGAGTTATCTCCACTTTGCCGCTATCTTTGTGTACTTTTACTAAAACAGCAAAACACAATAAGTAAATGGAAACAATGCATAGAGAAATATTGAAAATTACCATTTGAACTAGAACATTATATTTTTTATTACTAAAAAAACATTAAACCATGAGTCAGTAAACAGAACCAATGTGTGGAAAAATATTAATAATTACCATTTGAACTGGGACAATTTGTTTAATAGTTCATTTCATGTACATATTATTATTTAAATCAATGCTTACCATTATAATCTGGTGTTATTGGGTTTTCAAGTTCTGTAAAATAAGAATAAAAACAAAATAAATGTCAGTAAATCCATTAATCCTACTATGATAATAACTTTATATTAATACAAAAGGATGCCCCATCTCGTGCGCTTATTCCATTGATTTAATATGTCTAACACAAACTAGTTATTATATCCACTGTAATATGATAATAACTTCATATATTAATACAAAAAGGTGCCCCATCTCCATTGATTTAATATGGCTAACACAAACTAGTTATTGTATCCACTGTAATAAATACAAAGAAATGTCCCCTAATGATAGTTCAACGTGACAGAATGGCACATGAATATATTTCCCATGTAGTCAATCTATTAACCATCTCCCATTTGAATTAACCACCACCACTGCTCCACAATTCATCTCTGGCTGTTCCAGCAGTTGGAAGGTTAAACTAGTTCCATTCAGAAGACATTCACACCCTCTCGGAGGATCCGTGTTTATCTTCCATTAGGAGTCGTGTTAACATACCGAAAAACAGATCAATGACAATAGAACAAGAGACAGATGAACGTCAATCCCCCACACAAACACATGTAACGGTCTGTATTGATTTGGTGCACTGACGTTTGCTTACCTATATGTATTTGAAATGTGTGTGTTTCTAGAAACATTGTAATTTTAAGTTTCCTATTATCCAGGTCGATGATGACGAGGTCTTCTCTGACTTCTAGCCATTTTGTGTAAACGGCGATAGTCACAGCTTTGACATTTTGGAACCAGTCGTATCTGGAAATAACAGTACGAGTTTTACATGACGCAGGAGCTAGTGTTGCGAAATGTTAATCCTTGAACAAGACGTATGATTTGAACTTTAAAGTTTCTCTACTAACCACTAATAGTAAAATATATTGCAGCATGATATGAATAAATATGGTGAAAAGATACTTCCCTGATGTACGCAATCACTAAATTCTAACATTGACTCGTACCTTGGAGCTTGGGGGCCTGGCGGTGGCTTCAGATTAAAAGTAATCGATCCTGAAAGTAAATGTTTGAGTTACACACAAATTTCAAAGAACACCTCCAATGATATCATCCCAATTATTATTCCAACGAATGTGTGTTCAACTCAAAGTTTTGTTCACAAATCTCCATATAAAATCTGAGCTTGAGCATGAAATCACACTTAAAAAAGCTTCGTAATCCCAGGTCCAGATTTCTAACTTCTCCAACTATGACTCACAGTAATTGCAAAGGTTTCTTGACTCTTGTAAAGGTTTATGAAATCTGTTAATGTCATTGAAACAATACTTTCTCAGATGTCAGTAGAAATTAGGCACCAATTGGACATATATCTTATTTTAATGTTTTATTTCAATAGAAAGGGACTGCTCGAAAGGAAGAAAAGGTTGTTCATTAAAGTCACCAAAGCGAAGGTAATGTCACTTTGAACTCTTTAACGTCGAATGTCAGGGGGAAACGACATTTCCGACAGCATCAAAGAGGACATGAAATGTGGCAGAAAATATCTTCTAGTTAATTCGAAGGTAGGCAGTGACAAGCGTTGCGCTTTCCTTTCATGTAGCTCAGATTTTAGTTAAAAACAACTCCATAAGCTCTGTAATCAGACCTGTCGATATTCCACCATTCATAAAACTTACACCGCTTTCATCTCTCATGAATTGCCTTCCAAGTAGACTTCAATGGCACTGGATGTCATGGTAACAATGGACAAAAACAGTGCTTGGATCTAACATAATTACTGCACAAAATGATGATATACATGATCAGGGCTGTGACGTAAGTCTATGATATAGGCACCACGGACAGGCAGGGCTCCAGAATAACATTTTGATTTACTTGGTTAGTCAGGGCAAGTTGCAAAGACATCAAAGATGCTACATGTTGAAAAATACCGTAATTGCTCTAATAATTAAAACACTAATAGTTCGAACACCTACTAGTAAATTAATTACCAAAAATAATTTATTTCTGACCTTAAAAATAGGAAGATGACAAATTATTTTTCAAATCCTAATTTCTAATTATGAGAACACATTAATTTTTTAAATGTCACTGAAACGTGGGAGTGCTTTAAATGTCATTGAAAAATTGAAGCCAAGCCTAAATTCGTAATATCCAAATGCATGCTACATTGAAAATAGCTATATCGATGGAGCACTGTTTCACTACTTCTATAATAAGAAATCCGTCACATGAAATATGCCGGGTAATGAAAATGGCTTATAAATTCAATAAGATTGATGAGAATGACCTAGTCACCAGATTTACTTCAATACACGAGGGATTAGTGGTAAAGAATATCTCTCAACTCGGAATCAATTTCTTGTAATCAATGGAACCCGCCATGTTCATGGTGTATTGTATCCCTTGTTTTCGGTGTGGTCTGGCCATCCTATATTGCATCATTAACACAGTAATAATCTCAGCGCTTGCCAGCATCACAATGGTTGCGAACTGAAATGGCCTATTGAACAACTTTGATTAATCTGACGAGAAGGTGGAGAATTATATTATGACAATGCATGAGACTTAGATAATGATACAGTGCTCACTCGATATAATGCCCTTCGATGCACCGTGGATTCGGATACAATGTGGGGTCCAACATGGACCCCATTAAAAAAAGAAAATTAATAATAAATAAATAAATTCTGTTTTTTCCCCTTTAATTATATTCGTTGCTATAACGCGGGTATTATAACGTGGGTGGCATGTCATGGACCCCAACTTCAGTGTTATATTGAGGGAGCACTGTAATGCATGATTGGTTGGTCGATTTGTGGTTTATGCCACTTTTGTTTTGTTTTTAGTGTGTTTAAGTTCCAGCAATTTTGTGGTTTGTGTGTGTGGGGTGTGTGTGTGTGTGTGTGTGTGTGTGTGTGTGTGTGTGTGTGTGTGTGCGCATGCGTGCGTGTGTGTGTGTGTGTGTGTGTGTATTTGAATTATATTATGGCTTAGAGCAGCTTTCAAGATAACTTCCCTCATATATTACGGCTTGTCAGTTTATGGCAGGCAGAAATCTGCAACACTTGTAGTGTTAAAAAAGTCGAAGTAGACCGGCACGCATGCACCAGCTGATACTGCGGAATCAAGGCAATGACAAGTTTGCATGTCTATCGCGGAATGTGATAAAAATGTCCATGCCAAATCTCGTTTTGAGTCTCGGGGTGGTAAGGAGTCAGCGATGCCGATACCAGAGTCGCTCCTAACAGATAGCTGTATTCAGGCCTACCAGAGTCGCTCCTATCAGATACTAGTAGCTGTATTCAGGCCTACCGCTGGTCGTGCTACGGCACGACTCTGCTCTCACAACCAATGCCCCAGTCTTCTGGAGTCGACTGCATTTAATTGGAGATTTATTTCTAGCCAGCAAACTCCTACATTTTTCATCAGATTGGCAGAGCACACACTTTGACATTTACAGTGTTACATAGCAGGGATATATTTATCCTCCCACCTTGAAAATAAGAGGGATCAAATGATGTTTATGTTATATTCAATACAGACCACCATACACTGGGCAACATTGATATATTTATCCTCGGGCCTATTTTGAAACTAAGCTGGAATACTAACTGATGGGTATGTGCTACATTTAGTATCAGGGTTTGACAGTAAGGACTGTCCGCCTGTCTGGGACTGGTATTTTCCACAGGCGGACAAGTGAAATAGCCCAGATTAACAAGCCCTTTACCTATAGGGCAAGTAGGTTAATGACCGAGAGGACACGCAACAAGTGCCTCAAAAAGTTAAATGTAGTTTTCTGTGTATAAACTTGTCGCAAATTGGTGAAAGATTCCCGCAGCGACGTTAAACTCCATATTCACTCACTCACTATGTATAAACAACCAAATAAAGCAAATACCAATGATTCATGACTTTAGTTCTGCTTAAAAAGCATGAGAATTGTTACTAAACATATGGTATGTACAGTAGACCTTGCATATACCGGCCTCGGATAAACCGAACACTCGCATATAACGGACTGAATCTGATGAAGTCCCGGTCCTGTCTTAATGATAATTACGGCATATGCATATAACGGACCGCAACGGAAAGAAATAGCCGGTCCCAATGAGTCCGTTATATGCGAGGTCTACAGTATATCAATAGAACATTTTACTTAATCATGATCATATTAATTTAATAAGATACTGTTAATTACTCTTCAGACATTTTTACTGTTATTCATTATACTACCAGTGATTATAGCATTAGCATTCAATGAGTTATTATTGGTAGAGCAAATCAATATTATCGTGTTGATCAGGTAGAATACAAGATTGATAATCATACTAATCAGGGATGATCTGTGATTGATAATCATTATGATCTACTTATATGGGTAGCATGTGCTATGATAACAAATGTTCTCATTCTCTAAATTAAAGGTGCCCATCCACATTTTTCCATTGAGATGGAATGTTGAAAAGATCTTTCTCTAAAAAGTGTTTTTTCATCACTTTCAGTCAAACAGTAACATTCGTCTAGTTTAAATTACAAGAATCGGCTTTGGGTATAAATCTGGGCACCAATGATTAAGATATTAGAAGGCTTATAACTTTAATTAAATGGCTTGATGCTTATAGCTGGTGAACATAACGGAGAAGTAACACTACTATAGTATACCCACCATTAGGACTGAGAGTGTTTGACTTGTTGCTGCGCAGAGATGCATTGCTGCCTGTAAATATAGGAAGAAAACATATCAATAGCCTGTAAATATAGGAAGAAAACATATCAATAGCCTGTAAATATAGGAAGAAAACATATCAGTAGCCTGTAAATATAGGAAGAAAACATATCAATAGCCTGTAAAGTTAGGGGGGAAAAAACATACTGTGTATCAACATGCACATGTTGACAACAAAAATATTTAGAAAATGAAGTAAATGTAAGATTAGCATATTTGAAGTACCGTACTACTATGAAACCGTACTACTATGAAACCGTACTACCAGAAACATGCTAGAAATGTGTGGCTGTGCTAAAACTGTCACTGGGTGTAGCTTTAATTTATTTTTTAGTTCTTGCACACTTCAAATTCAACAACAGTATTAGTTAACTACTGTACTTCCAATAATTGCCATTTGCCACAGCTATTTACACATTGAGCGCTTGAAAATCAATTGGAAAAAATAAATAAACCCACTCAGAAAAAGTTATTTCCCCAATGCCACTAGGAGCGTGCTAAAAGCCACAAATCTAGGAACAATTAGGAGCATGTTACAAGCATGTTAAAATAGCCAGAAATCTGGAAACGTAACAAGTCTCAGGTGGGGAAGTAGACGGCAATTTCTTTCCCTGATCACACACGCTCATCAATGTTCATACTCATGAAGGACTGGCCCAGATTTCACCCAAATCAATAGGAGGTTGTGCTGCTACACAAGCCCGGGTTCTCAGGCATGTCTCCACTTACATTAAAGACCATTTCACATATGTTCCATCAACATTTTCCAAATTAAATCATTCCCCTGATCAATATTATCTCTCCCATTGAAAAAGACAGCGTGGTAGTTATCGACATCGGACACGCCGGGTTCAGTCGGACACACTTCTCCCAAACCTTTATCGAAACCCTGGCAGGTCATCTCTGACCTTCTCCCCATTCTGAGATATTTGCTCAGGCGAAGATTTCCACTTGCAAACATTTGAGATCTACCGTAAAACCCAGTAAAACCCACGTGTTTGAGCCCAGTGGCTACACAAGGCACACTGCAATATATTGATTGTGGATGAAGAGTTATGTGAACTGGCCAGTGGTTGCAGTGGATGAGACCCCCACTGATGATAATGGCTTAAACTCTTTGATGGTCAGATGCCTGCTGGCTGGTGTCATTAAATGTCCTGCTCAGGCAGACTTCAAGTAGAGTCATCATTGCTGGAGTTCAGAAAGAGTAGCAGGGACCTTCAAATTATCAATGTCCGATATGCCAGATATCAATATCTGATATGCCAGATATCAATATCTTATAATGTAATATATCAATGTCCGATATGCCAGATATCAATGTCTGATATGCCAGATATCAATGTCTGATATGCCAGATATCAAAGTCTGATGCCTTACGGAATGTCCGATATGCTATATATATCAATGTCTGATATGCCATACATATCAATGTCTGATATGCCAGATATCAAAGTCTGATATGCATTATGGAATATCAATGTCCGATATGCCAGATATCAATGTCTGATATGCCATATATATAAATGTTTGATATCAATAGCAAGTAAGAGAATGAGAATGAGAAAATATACCATATTGACATATGTTTTCCTTTCTTTTACATGATGGGGATGCAGTTAATCATCATCATTTGTTCGATATATTTTAATTTTCTATTAACCATTTCCCTACTATACTATACTACTACTAGTTCAAGTACAACTTTTAATGCAGTTTCCTTCAAAAGGATGAAGGTTAACAAATTATAATTCATACAAACACAATTTTCAATGTTTATCGGATTTCACATATTTGTCAGTTTCAACTTAATCATAAATTGAATGATAACATAAACCACCCTTCAATTGAGTTCTCATTCCGATATATACGGTACTGACAAATGGCAAGAAATATCTTATCAATGCCTACCACATGAACATGAACAGAACCGTTATTCATTCAGAGAGAGAACCTTGACATACAACTATAAATTACAAAAAGGAACATGGCTATTGCCAATATGGATTTACTAGGAAGTTTTTCACTTTCTCTATTCATAAATATTCAAGTATAAAAAAAACCACAAATATCATTTCCGGAATTCAGCTGAATATTAATACTAAACAAGCACAAACCACCTCACCTCGGATACAACAATGTTACATAAACAGACATCAACTGGGAATCATTGCTTTAGAAAAATCTATATAATAATTCACTATTTTTAACTTTATTGAATAAGCACTTGAGCACTTGATGGCAAGTAATGGAGACACTAGAAGTTGAACCACCCATCATGTCATCTCAAACACTGCACTGGGAAATCTATATCAATGTTGAGATTATTTAACTGATAAATTCCTGCTAACAGACATCTGTAGCCAGTTGAAGTCTGCTTCAGTTGTGAGGACCCCCGTCACAAGGAGCTTGAAGTTACATTGATTTATTTCTGCCTCAAGAATCATCTCGCTTCTAACCTTTCGGGATTCTTCTGTATAGAACATGTTCCATAAAAACTACAGCATTCTTAAATGGTAGTAACCAGTGTTTGAAATGATCGCTGGAAACTTACTGGCCCGAATAATGATACAAATAACAAATGCAAGGTTTCTCCGAACGTGCAATCCTGCGTCCCATACGCAAATATTTCAAGTTTGGACGCACTTTATTAATAAAAATTGTTGATAAGTATATCAACATGCGTCCCCGGGACTCTCAAAAATTGAAACCTAAGTGGAACCCTGCAAATGTTTACAAAAAAAACCATGAATTTCTACTGGCCCTTAGGATACCTTTCGCATTGTGGGCCTGGCGGTAATTTCGAACACTGGTAGTAACACTAGGGTTCTTCAAAGGTAACCCAAACTCCAACCTTAGCAATGGTGTATATGGTTGAAGTTGCAGTTATTATAAGAGTTATGCCATTTCCAACACAAAAGCCCTGGAGTACTGAGTACTCCTACACAAGGAGATTTCCATAAAAATTATGTCATTCTTCTTCAAGAACGATCTGGCTTAACCTTGTGGTCTTCACTGTAACTGTCGCTGTCACTTTGTTTGAAATTACTGCCACCCATAGACGGGTATAATTTATAATTGGGTATCATTTGCAATCGTCTCCAGATTTTCCAGATTTCAGTATTGGCATAACACAAAGCTATTCTGCTCTACTAATTGGGGTCGTTCGGCTATCTTTCTAACGAGAAATTGTTTCATGTATGATACATTTGAATCATGTTCAGGTTTCATTCGGGATCCATCTTTTGAAAGAGCATTAACCTTTTCCTTGCTGGAGTATTATGAACATCCACGCCCTATCTGCACTCTCAAAACGCCTACAGCGCGGATAGAGTTAACCCCTCTCCCTACCGGATTAGGCACAAGCACTGCTCTTTAGGGCATCTAGGGATGCCTTCAGCTGGGAGAGGGTTAACAGAGTGTCGTGAAAGGACACTCAGAATCATCAATAATGACAAGGACAATCCTATCTTGGGGCCGACACTTTAAAACAACTTTGTGAAAGCATGCAAATATCCTGAAAGTATCCAATTAAACACTGATCACCAGGGAATAATGGAATTGCATTGAAATATTTATAGAATTGTGGAAAACATTACATAAATTCATGAGTATCGATTTTAATACTATACTGATAACAAAGGAAGGTTTTATGACATTAAAAAAATAATAAATGCAATTTCAAAAATAATAATATTGATTTGAAATATAAGGTACTGTATCTTGTGCTAGTTATGGTATTCTGTTCAATTGGAGTTGTGGTATTCTGTTCAATTGGAGTTGTGGTATTCTGTTCAATTGGAGTTGTGGTATTCTTTTTTATTGGAGTTGTGGTATTCTGTTTATTGGAGTTGTGGTATTCTGTTCAATTGGAGTTGTGGCATTCTGTTCAATTGGAACTGATTGGATTGGGTTATTTCATGGCATTGGTAGTAGAGAAGACAACCCATTGACCTAGTGAACTGTGGCAATGTCCCGTGTCACTGTCCACGACATGACAGCTATGTCCAGTGTCACTGGTGGCGATGGCGAGTGAATGGAGCTGTCACTGTCCCCAGTCAACACCAATCTACTCATAGAACTCCCGATGACAGGCGGAGACGTCACGGCCACCGATCAGCTCAAAATGTCAGCCATATATTGGCATAATTTTCCAGAAAAAAAGTTTCCACAAAATTAGCCCAATTTTCTGAGCTGCACATTAGAACAAAGACCACAAAGGGGACTAATGATGTACGTACCTCGTCTTGATGGTATCTCCACTTTCAAACGTCCGACTAAACATTTCTCCAACATTGATTCTGCATTTACCCATTTGTGCACCTGAAAAGAATGGAATAATTAATGTACATGGCTCATCTGAAAACATACTTGTTAACATTTTTAGCAGAGATCATTTTCTTTTTGCTTACATATCCATTCAGCCAATGACCACTTTGCCTACACACTTTATACTGTAGGCAGGTTGTAGTGGAGGCACTATCAGTCTACTATTGAATGTAGGTATTACGATGATGTGCAATCTTCAGCACCACAAGAAAACATAATGACATTACAGTAATATAAAGGTTACACTATTGATATATTTATTAGTTCACAAAGACGTTTATGGGCAATATATTTACATTTTCAATTCACTTAACAAATTTACTAGTGAAGTACCAGATTAGTTCAAACTTGTTATCGAGTCAAACTTAAAACCTGTTATTGAGTAAACTTTAAAACTTCCTTCTAAAATTATTATCAAATGAAATAGAATATGTTCAATGTACTGGTGTACCTTTAACTCTAGTAATCTCATAAACTATTCAGGGATACTAGTAGTCCTTGATTTATGGTTTCCACAAGTTCTATTGGTTGGGGGTTTAACTGCTTCTTCAAAGTGTTTCCAGTGGGAATTAGCTATTCATTTTAAAGGATTCAAGCAAATCCAGATCACATAAAACTGTCTTTGGACCCAAAACAAACTCCATTACCCTTGCCCTGTAATGGATTGTTAGTTCTCTGGAAGCAATTGTGTTCATAGTAATTTACACCCAACATTATGAAAACAAACATTCTGCCTACCGTAATTGACATATTAAATGCCCAGGGCGCTTAAACAAATTGATTGGGGTGGGGGTGTTTGTTAAAGTATGAAAAAACACAAATTTAGAAGAAGAACAAAACATGGAAATTCAAGGGAGATAACCCTATGGTACTTTGGTGGAATACAAACGGTTGAATCGGAAAGAAAGAAACGAACCTTGATGCACAAAAAAAATGTACTCTAAATACATTAAATTTTATTTGCTTTCCGATCCGCATTTTCAATTTCACAAGGGACATGAAACATGAAAATGGCGGAATTTATTAGGTACGAAATATTGTTATTATTTTAAATAGTTTAAGTGGGATTTATTGCAACAGGGCATTTAATAGGTTGATAACGGTATCCACGATCCACCTCCCTAACGGTATTTCAGTGGCTATTGTGTGAGTAATTTACACCTCACATTAGGTCGAGTCCACAGCGCTAACTGCTGCTGAATAATGGATGTGCATTGACCACCTGTGCTAATGTTGTGTACCCAGCGCTGGCTACTATACTATTAACACGGGCCACCAGAGTATCGGAAACAATCCACCTACATTACCAAGCCACCGAGCATTTCAGGCATGGTCCAGGCTCAATAATATGAGCTTGGTCTAAGCAGATGATTATGGAAGAGGTTTATTGAGACTAGAATTAACCATATTTCGTGTGACCTAGTTAGTTAATTAGTGCCAGGACGAATAATACTACAGTCTTTCTACCGGGGATCCTTGGAGAGTGCTGCCTCACTGAGTGGCCTGTACCAAGAGCTCTCGACTAAATGTTCTGCACTGAATGTCAAGCTAGCGTCTTCACAAATACTGATGGATATTTTCTGTATTATTATTGAATGGAACGCTACTGAATTAAACTGAAAGAGCTTTCCCAGTTGAAACGAGGATACATCAAACTCAAAATGATTAGCGACAATATTTTGATTTGCACATTTTTAGACGTCTGCTTCAGATATATGTGAAAGTAGGTTAAATATTACAAACCACAGGGGAATTCTTGAAAGAAAGTTGGCTAATAATTCCAAATTAGCTATGGACAGCATTTTTCGACAACACCTTTTAATCGGTTACTTAGGCAATCCAACTGTAGCTTGTGTCACTAGTAGCTAACGTTGATTGTTGGCAAATGCTCTTAAACTATTGTTGATGGTTGACAAATGCTCTGAAACTATTGTTGATGGTTGACAAATGCTCTGAAACTATTGTTGATGGTTGAAATGACATTGTGAAAAAAGACTCCAGAATACAAGAACCCTGGTACCACAATTTGAATCAAATAAATCATCAATTAAATAATTTAATGGAGGTTTCTATCATTGTCCACATTATTATTATACCTATTCATCAGATTGGACAAAGAGAAATGCTGACTTTACACACTAATTACGATTTAATAAATTAAATAAAATTCTATCAGTCTCACATGAAATCACAGCATAATACTTCGTCAATCAATTTGCAATTATTGTGAGAAAATGTCTTCTGAACCTCCATACGACAATATTCAGGCCATTCGCTTACCAAAGACCATGAACAATCAACAGATCTATTTATGTCAAATAAATGACGAAAAAGTTGTAACAAATTAGTAGCTCAATCCCGATTTTCTTAACAGAAGTTCTAAGTCAGTTTCCATCAATACGGTTCCATACGCTGCCCCATTCTCCAGCCACAGTAAACACATCTTATGAGTTGGCTTGCTGGATACGTCCTAGGAAACCCATTGATGTCAGCTCCTGGGACTGCAGGCAATTTAAGCACTAGTCTGCGCTCCTAGATAATAATCTCTCTTCAAGCCCAACTTGAGATTGTCAGATACTTGGCAGAGCGATGACATCATCGGACCCATTGTTACCTAGATGGGACCCATTGATGCCTAGATTGTGTACGTCAGTTGGTTCGAGCTAGTTGCTGTACAAGGCTATGGTACTCAATGTCCTCTAGCTGGGAATATGTCAGTGACAGTCGTCTTGCACGTGAATGTGGGTGAAAGAAATCCAGATTGTATTTTTGGTTTAACCAGGCATATTAGTCTACCTCTATGCAACATGTCAGATTTAATGGTAGGTAAGGTGATCCCTGTCTTATGCTGCTGCTGAAGTGACCTAAAGATGGTCGGTATACTGGCTATGTCAGTAACCATGGTAATACAATCTTGGCGATTGGCATCAAAGACAGAAATGCTTATACTTGGTAGTAATGTTTATTGTAGATGTCTGAGTGCTTTCATTCAATGTGGTGAGAAATCTGAATCTGAAAATTTGTATTCTTTGATGACAAAGATATTTCTTTTACATATTTTCCTTTGGAGAAAGTTTCAGTGACATTCTGATACCACAGATTTTTATATTTTTTTTTATAGATTTTTTATATTTTTTATTAACAACAGAGATGAATAAAGTTTTTGTTAAAGTTGGGTTTTCTTTCCACCCTAAGCAGACTGAGGCTGCATCTCAACATGTCCATGTAGGTGCACAGCAAGCTTCAGTTGAGTCCATCAGAAGTTAACGTCAACATTGACTGAGGCTGAATGATTCAATAATCTCACTGTGGCTACATGATGTGATAAAAGAAAGGTGCTAATGGGCTATGGTAATAGGCAGTCAGCAGGCTATTCTACCAGAATAGCCATAACAAATAGCTCCAAAACAATGTAGAATTTACTTTTTGTTGTTGTTTGGAAGTGGGGTTTTATACAGTGCACTAATAGTATGATGAGAGACTAGGATTTAATCAAATATGTTAGTAAATTCTATACTAGATCCCAATAGTACCCTGTCCTCTTAATCCCCAATTCTTACCAGTGGTATCCTCCAAACCACGATTTCTTGAAAAAAATTGAGTTTAAGATTTTGCTCAGCCAAGATTTCTCCCATGTGATGTGACTTAAGATTCTTTCACGTATATCACAGCTTGTCAGTTTTAGGGCAGGAGGAAACCTGCAACATCCATAATGCTTCAAATGTTGCAGTAAACCTGCGAGCTCCTGTTGATACCGACAGACCAAAGATGAGCCCTGTCCTACCAGAGCCCAAAACACTTAGATCCCAAATACCGCCCTGTCTTGCCACAGCTCCGATCCCTGCTCGCATCAATGCCCTGTCCTGTCTTACCAGAGCCCCAAATCACCCTAGTGTCCTGTTCTCTCTCGGCCCCAATAATACCAGCTCCTATCAGGGGCCGGTGTCTTTGTCCGGACACACATCTAACATCTGAGCAATCAATGAAGCCATGTTGGATTCTATTGACAGCGGAGGGGAAGGACGGAACCGAGAGGTTGGTGGGGGGGGGGAAACAGATTGATCAGTCCAGGGCCATTCCCTGACCTAACATGGTCTAATTCCGTGTCAATTGATGCAACGTATGGCGTTCTATGCATAAAAACACAGGTCCGTGAACACATGTATTAGGCCAGGGATTTAGCTATGCCATGATGAGTTCTGCACCTGTTTATGCTGGAAACCTATGCTAAGTTTGCCATGATACTACTACAGTAAAGCACATTCTGACTCCACTGAAACTGTTCTATTCCACCACTGAGGTCATACTGCCACGATTTTGCCACATACAGACACTTGTTCATTATGCATGAGTATGTAAAAACAGCCTTCCTCAACAGTCGCCTACTGGAAGCAGCCACAGATTAGAACAGTGATTCCAATTAGCAGGGGGAAAGTTAATAAAAAAAGCGTTGATGGTATTTCAGTGCTGATGGTACAGAACAGTAATTCATTGGTATAGTGCTGATCTGTTTATGATGGGAACTGGGGAGATCACAGGCACCAGCTTTGTGTTATTGAAAGATCCCACGTCATGGTTGGTACAGAAACATACAGGATGATCACTGGCCAATATAAATACTGCATGGTTTCGTAATCTCCCACAAAACAGAGAACTGTTCTCAACCAATGTCGCTCTAGAAACCTTCCGCTCTAGTGCTACCACTTTGCAATCTCATCTTTCCTCCTGTTACTGTTTTTTTTTTAAAAACAAGAATATGAAAAGTCCATGCGCAATGATAATCTTTCAATGTAAATTAATACTTTAATACTTCCATGGTAAAACAACTGACATTGAAACAGATAACAATTCTATTAGTTGTATATGTATTTACACTGTAACATGTCTATTACAATGAATAAAGGTTTTGAAAAAAACAAAAACAAAATTAAAACAAAATTCTATTAGTGTCACGCAAAAATGGGAGAAAACAAGACGCAAATTGTCGATTGACAGCCACCTTGATCAAAATGCAAACAGGTGACGGAGAATTATTGACAACACAAAGCTGTAAGTGAATGCAGCAATTGGCTGGGTCCCTGAAACACTTGCTATCTCCGACACTCTCATGCTGTCTCCGACACTCTCATGCCACACAGTTCCAAGTTGCAAAGCCATGGTAATCAATGAGCACAACACAATCACCACCATCTATGGCCAGTGAACACTAGGGAATGGATCCATTGGGCATGAGGGAGCCGAGTGAATTGAATAGACACAAGGGAAAGGATATAGTAGGCACGAGGGAGAGGATCTAGTAGACATGATGGAATGGATCCGGTAGATATGAGGGAGAGGATCCAGTAGGCATGATGGAATGGATCCGGTAGATATGAGGAATAGGATCTAGTAGACATGATGGAATGGATCTATTAGACATGAGGGAGAGGATCCAGTAGACATGATGAAGTGGATTAAATAGATACAAGGGAATTGATCCAATACTGAAGAAGTGGACCCAATGGACCCAGAAGACAAAAGGGAATGAGCCCAATAGAGGTCAAAGAATGGACAATAACCAAGATAAAATTGACAAAATAGACTTGACAGAAACAACCAAATACAGATATGCTGTGATGGACATGACCCTGATGAAGTAGCTGACAAGTGGGTGGATGCACATTAAATATGTACATGATGCAGTCATAATGTCTATTGATAACTGATACCGTAATTGAATTAATTATTTTCTAAAAGAAATTTTACAAGTACATTAACAGGATATGATTACGGTCTGTCCTGAAGAATTTTCTCTGGCTTCATCAATGACTAACCAGGCCTGGATGTTGCTTCAATCTCTGTGGCTAATTTTAAATATTTTGTGTTTTCTTCAGCATAAATCAAACAAGATCATAAACCTTGTACAGTAGCTGATGAAATAGAAGCATAAATAATCTCAAAAAGTGATATTGCATTGATGTGCTTGTACGCTCTGTGACAAATAATCACTGTGATCACTGAATTCAGATCAACACTGAGAAAATCAATAACTGTCTTCCACCATGTCCAAGTTGAATAATTAAGCCTGGTCAAATTCACCTGTGGCTGTCCGCAGAATAGGAGCCAAGATTTGACCTCATAGATTTACCCCCGAACTGAAGTCGACTGAAATTTGCATATATAGCTGCATATTTTGAACTGGCAATAGTTATTATGTAATACGCAATTTTTGTTTTTAATGCTTCCGTTCCCTTGAATTTGTATACAAGACTCGGATAACGTCTCTAATATATGGTCAACAGTGGTCAACAGTGTAAGGACTGAAAAGGATTGGCTGTATTATGATGAATATTTTGAACCAGTAAAATATACATCCTGAAATTATATAGGCAAAGTATGATTATTATTATTTTTCATGTTTTCATTTCCCTGAATATCTAGAGTGTGTGAGTGAGTATGGAGTTTAACGTTGCTGCGATAATCTTTCACCCATTTGTGACGATGAATTTCTAGATGACTAGTGAGATGTGTGTGTCACTGTATGTATGTGTCTTCCAACATATTCAGTGGTCAACCGTGTGAACCACGCCAAGTCCTCCAAGTCGGATGAAGACCTCAGTATTCCTGTCGCCGACCTAAACACTTTAATCAGATGAGGATGTTGTGCGAGGACTGCCATGTTTGAAGTAAATTACTGTCCGCTCCATGACAATGGCCGACTATGGAACTGGTATCAGAAGAGCATCATGCATCTTGTTTCCACATCTCGTCCGGATATCTAATTATTACACTACGTATCGACTGGGTATCAAACGATTCATTTCCCCACCCACCATCCATCAGTGACAGCTATCATATTAGTATACCGGTACTATTAAATTAATGATCTATCGACCTGCAACTAATTTTCAGCTCTAAAGCAGGCATATCTAATAATGAAGCTATACCGTAATCATGTAGTCTTCATACAATTAGATACAAAAAAAATAAAGGTACCTGTGAAAATCCTTTTAGATTTCTATTACACTAACCATGTATAACTTAATCAATGTCTTGTGTTTGGATTTGGCGCAATATAAATATTCACTATTATTATTATTCTTAATATTTTTTCAACTGTGCCTCAAGGAAACAAAGCTATCAATATTCACTATTATTATTATGTTTAATTTTTTTTTCAACTGTGCCTCAAGTAAACAATGTTGTCAATATTCACTATTTTTATTATTCTTAATATTTTTTTAAACTGTGCCTTAAGGAAATAAAGCTGTCAGCTGTAGGTATTGACAACCTGTCTATGTGCATATACGTGGTATACCTGCATGAGTGCACACGACACTGACAACCAATGACTGGATCCATCATTGGATCCATCACACATCACCACCCGGACCCATTCCATCCAATCCTTTATATGTGCCCACTTAATCAATCGCCAGCACAATGAGGCATCTATTACAACTCATATCTATGTAATGGACGTCTTTAGAAGTGACGTGAATACCTCGTCGAGGACTAATCAATTTTTCTCACGGTCGATAATCACAGGCATTAATCTGGTGTGAAACTTTTAGATCCATCAAGCTAAAAGAATTAACTCGTTCTGTTTACAGTAGTACCATAGAAACATCTTCATTATATCGCATATATGTACAGTGTCTGCATTGTCTGCATATATGTACAGTGCTCCCTCGATATAACGCTGAAGTTGGGGTCCATGACATGCCACCATGACATGCCACCCGCGTTATAATACCCACGTTATATCAACAAATATAATTGGTGGAAAAATATTTATTTTATTTTATTTATTTATTATTTTAAAATGTGGTCTACGTTGGACCCTGCACTGTATCCGAATCCGCGGTGCATCGAATGGTGTTATATCGAGGGAGCACTATCAGTAATTGTAGCTATATATAGGTATTGAATAAAATTTAAAGTACTTTTTCTTCTTGCATGTCTCATACACTCTATGCATATGCATGCTGGTAATGGAACGACTTGCACAACAGTCAAATACTTTCGGCACTTTTCATTGAATACGAGGCGTTTCTTGGTCCACGTAAAAACATTAACATCCCATACTTCTTCTCAAATGAATCCCATAAAGATCTCAGCTTGATGCTTAAATGGTGAATAACTATAGAAGTTGAATATAGCTGTTGAATAATGCAATACATTAGCTGATTGCAGGTCACCCTACGGCTAAAACTGCCAATTTCAATCAAGTCCATGGATTCTATAGGTTTATTGTAAGTCTCTAAGTATACCATTACAAGAAAAAATGTCAAGAAACTGTATATAATTTACTTTACAGGAATTGATCTTAGAATATGGCATTAAATGCCTCTGGCAAAAGCATTGTTGTCAAAACATAAATAATCCAGCCAAAATACTGTCATTATTTCCACAGCAATTCTACTCATTGGTAGCCTGAAACATATTATTAACCCTCTCCATGCTGGAGGCAACTGGAGATGCTATAAAGAGCAGTGTCTGTGCTTAATTCACCAGGGAGGGGGTTTAAAGAACTGCTGAGAAGCATTTCTCTTTGAGCATTAATCTAGACTTGCTTAACAGTTGATGGCAAATCACTTGACCAGGACTACTTGACATAGACTTGTCCCTATCAGAGAATAAAAATCACCATCAGTCAGAGTTTCCGAAATATATGAAGTAACACTCGACGCCACTCAAACCAGAATAATCATCACCACCCGGCAGTCGGACAAAAGTACAAATTGAAGCCAAGAAAACCAGAAAGAAAGAAAAAATGTCAATTTTCTTTCAATAATGACTCTGACACTTCTAATATCCCAGAATTTTATAAGAAATGAATTCCGAAGCTCTTTGAAATTGGTCTGTCAGTGCCGAGGAAGCAGTATGGCGGCAGCTGATTTAACGTGATCACTATTGATTGGTGGCCGTAGTACTACGCCTGTCTGTGGGCCATGTCTTCCCTATGTGTCTTCACTGTCGCTCTATGTCTTCACTGTCGCTCTATATGAGGAGCATCCATCGGTACATGGCCACGCAGTAAGAAGCTCAGTTAAACATGATCAACTGCACGGTTTGGTAACTTTCGGGCATGAGCACTGGGGCCATGGCATTAACGATACTGTCTCGGGTATTATGGCGAGCGTGTCGAAATGGAAGTCTTGAGACACCCCGCTAGGTCGAGAAGCTGTGTGACCTCAATTAATTTGAAAATGAATACAGTGGATACAAAGTTATTATCTATCTAGTATTTAATAGGAACATCATATATTTTTGATAAATGTCTTAAGTGAGCGACTGATTTATTATATTACATGTCGCAGTGGGAATAATCCACCAATACACTGTCTTTGTGAATAGATTCATAATTTTAATGTAAATTGATTTTAAAATACATGTTCAGATTGATTTGTTTTTATAATATTACTGATTTGAACAGGTTATTTCCGCTCCTAATGAGTTAGATTTCAGTATTTTTCACAAGGATTTTAAGTGTTTTATTAACAAAACGTATTGTTTTCAATTTTTCTCTTCATGGCTCGCTTATTTGTACTGGATATCTCACGAAATAATGACGTTCATATAACATGATTACTGAAAATCTTCCCAAAGTTTTTTTTAATTGAATCGCGATACGTATCGCATCGTGAGCCTGGTATCGCGATACGTATCGTATTGCAAGATAGGCGAATCGTGGCACCACTAACATACATACTCATGATGATGGAATATAAACCTTGGAATGTGAAATGTTGTGTTTCACTTGGAGACATATTTTCTGTAATCACTTGTATCTTGTGAATTATTTTCTAATTAACATAAGGTACAATAAATTACATTGTGACACCATGTGTGGAGAAAATGGCAACAGATATATTCTGGATAGACACTATTGTTCGTTTACAGTACAATTTAACCCTCTCCTTGCTGGAGACAACCAGCGAAGCCCTAAAGAGTAGAGCAGATACATGTCTAATCCAGCAGGGAGAGGGTTAATGGCGTGTGGCTTCACGATAGGTCAATTCTGACTGTGGTAATGATACGCTGAAAGAGATACAAATAAAATAAATAAGACGTACCTTTGCTACAGCTAATTCAAAGTCTTCTTGTGTTACGTGAACTCTTCGTTCTCTTAACGCATACATCCCTGCCTCCGTACACACACCCTGTGAACACATCAACTTCAGCATTAGACAAGTGCAATATAATAATATTATCAATACGCATAATTATTATCATAATATGGCTGTGTTCCTTTTGATTGGTCAACTGAGGTTTAGAAATTAGAGCCGCTTTCAAGATTCTTTTCATTCAGTAGAAAAATGGCTCCAAGATAACAAAATATATTTTTAATTATTTTTTTCTCTCGGATTCCTTGCTCACCTTAACCTCGGCACCTGATGCCCCGGGCATCATCTCAGCAATCTTACGCAAGTTAATGCCACGCGTCAGATTCATTTTCCGAGAATGGATTTTAAGAATGTCCAAGCGAGCCTGAAAGAAAGACAAAAGAAACTTGATGGAAACTTGAGTTTTGATAATTCACATGATTTTCTCTATTTCTTTCATGTGATTTTCCTTATTTATTTCACATACTTTTCTCCATATTATTTTCTCTATTTATTTCACTTGATTTCCTCTATTTATTTCACACGAGTTTCTCTATTTATTTCACACGAGTTTCTCTATTTATTTCACACAAGTTCCTCTATTGAGGCCTTGCATGTGACGTCACTCGTGGCAAAACAATGGGATTCTTGACGTCACCAGATTATTTTATTCTATT
>JAUTBZ010181651.1:0-22919 GCA_032361785.1 Lepetodrilus galriftensis | reverse complement strand
GTAAATTCTAAAAATTCGAACAGCCGCAAATCTAATTATTTTAGAGCGTACGAATAATTAGAGTAATTACGGTACTTGAAAGATAAATTTTAAATTAGCGTTGTCAATACAATTGAAAAACAAACAAAAAACACAGGGGGAAAAACAAGAAGAAAACCTTAAAATCTTATTGTATTTTAGTTTGTTTATTTGACTATAACAAGTATGACCTTTTTGTGTTTACAACTAATATATTCGGATGCACCTATTTTTCTATTATTGTACACATTGATAGCATTTGATAAGTATATATAATTACTATTGATCAGTTATAAAAACAAATATTACTTATTGATCGTGTCTGCTTTTCCTTAACAGACGAGTCTATATTTTGGGGAAATTATAGTAAATAACATTATGTTAGAGTAAGTGTATTATTATTTATTTATGCTTATTTCATCATCATATCAGTATAATAGATCTATGTAAATTCTTAATGTTTGATATATTCTGAATATTATTATCAATTTATATTTTAAGTAGAATAAGACTAAATTCTTTGACTTAAATGTTCGGGACATTTTATTTGCTGAATTTAATACGAGGCGTTTGTTCTCGATCAAAGATTCAGCTATACGGCTCTCCATAGAAACCAAATCCGCAATGCAAATAATATGTCTTTTCTTCGACTCGAGGTGTGGCTTTCAGAACTTTAAAGGCAGAACGCCATGACACTATGATCGAGTCGAGGACATGTATGCCGAATGTGTGAAATAGACGGACATTTGTCGTTAAAATTTCCACCGACAAATCCCGATAATTTTGAACTGCCGCGCACAGTGTGCCATCCATTTGCTGTGAACCGTGTTCGACGTGTAGCTGTGTCTTCTACCGCTGAGCTAGGTAAACACAATCTATGCAGATCAATGCAGTCTGTTTATTAATATTTCACACAACGCGCGGATAACTGGATCGCGTCCGAGGACCTAGGTTCGTGATTCTGAATTCGAGTTAGCGTGTGTGTGTGAAGTAGGAGCGGCACCATGGCCGACAGAGGGAACTTCTGCGAGCAGACGACAGCCACGGAGAATATCCTTCCCAGTCGGCGGAGGAAGTTTGCCATCGACTAATCTCATTGGTCAATAATTTTCTTCCATAAGTCCTGCATAATCTCATTTTGGAGTCTGGAGTTTGTGAGAACTGGAACAGTTGTGATGTGGGAAGACTGGTCGAAATGCACTTGGCTCTTGTGTTGATAGTGTAAGCTTTTAGCGGGGCGATACTTAGTCAACATGCACAACTTTTGATGGTGCTACTGAATTTGCTAGACTAATTACCGCAGCAAAATCAATCCCTTGACAAAGAACTTTTAAATCGTGCCTTTTGTAATACAAGAATTTACTCAGCTCAATTCTAGAAATGCCATAAAGAAGATAAAGGATATTTTGTTTTCGGTACAATGGGAGGGAACTTGCTTGAACATTGATTCATATGGCGATGTTTTCATGTCGATCATTGGGATGACTTTGAATGTCTTTTGTATCACTCACTCTTGTGCATATAACAAACACTATCAGTCTTGTGCCTGTCATATTTATCTCGGCAATTGTATGCGACGTGTGTCGCTTTAGTATTAATGTAAATTATCATAAATGTTTTATTAGCGACGAAACATCTGATTGAGTTATCGCTATCATTAGGATGTCATCTCTAAACACTAAGCCTATTGAAGTATCAACCTAAGCTGTACTCAGAATACGTACGGTAGACTATTGAACTACCTCAACCCCCTGGGGATCATACCACCAAAGCTGATTCAAAGATTATCAACCAATTTACAATCATTCCATGTGGATTAGAACAGACATAATGCCACAGAGCATATCATAATACCATATAACATCTCATAATGCCATATAACATCTCATAATGCCATAGAACATCTTATAGAGCATCTCATAATGCCATAGAACATCTCATAGTGCCATCTCATAATACTGTAGAACATATCATAGTGCCATAGAGCATTTCATAATACCATAGAACATCTCATAATGCCTTATAACATCTCATAATACCATAGAACATCTCATAATACCATAGAACATCTCATAATGCCTTATAACATCTCATAATACCATAGAACATCTCATAATGCCTTATAACATCTTGTAATGCCTTATAACATCTCATAATGCCTTATAACATCTCATAATGCCTTATAACATCTTGTAATGCCATAGAGCATCTTGTAGTGCCTTATAACATCTTGTAGTGCCATTGTAGGACATTGTTTTTCATACTTTCAGCTGTACAGTCATGTTCTTCGTAGATAGGGGAATGGATTTTCTCTGACGTTTTGGAATCGCATATATGAAGCCCTACATTGTATGTACATGCAGTGAAAACCAGACTATTTATGATCATTGTAAAAAATATCTTTCCTACTTGACAAATCAAACCCACAGCTTCACAGAGTAGCTCCCTGGCCACCCACTTCTCAAGTTGGCACAGAAAATCTGTTGGAATTGTGAAATGACCCGAAACCTGCCAAACTGACATTTCTTCTGTTTATGAATATTATGTGATTAAGTATTTTAACACTATATTTGCCCTGGTTGCAGGTGCAATTTTATGAAAGACCGCCATATGAAAAATGGAAATCGAGCTAATCAAAGTCAGTTTTCGTGAAGTCTCTCTGTGAAGATTGCTTTCATAAAATAAGAGAAAGGATATGAACATTATCCAGGCCTGTGAAAAATGACCGTTGATAAATGATGTGTGGCCGTGGTTGTTGCCTTGCTGTATATGATTTGAATTAATCTGTCCACACACAGGGTAGATACTGTAGAGAGAGGGTGAGATTACATCTTGAGGCTCTTTTCTGATTACATTTCCTTGTGGATATATCCTGAATTAAAGTCACGAATGTCGCTGAAATAAGGAATGACTGGAGTGGAATTTTACACTGGAACTGTATCATCTTTCTGAAGAGGATGCTTGTTCTTTTGTTGTATTCCCTTCCCTGTCATCTATAGATAATAACTGGGTGTGTCAACATTTGTAAACATTTGATGAATTTATTTATATACTGAGAACAATCTGCAGATTGAGAATTGTCAAAAATGCCAATAACACACATTCTGCTAAAAATTAATTTAGATGCTATTTGCTTAAAATGTCAACACAAAATTGGACCGGTAGGTTAAATTCAATACATCACTGAATCACTTTTAAAATACATTATCTGTTGCCTCCAGCAAGAAGAGAGTTAAACTATGAGAAGAAAATGCAAATGTATATTTCAAGGTAATTGTTTACAAAAATAGATAATTGTATCTCATGAAACAAATAATTTATTCCTATCTGTCTAATTATGAGGCTATACATGCTCGTAAGGTAACATATGACTTTGCCAATTGTATTGCAATACCGGTCTCCAGGTTTTTACCTGTAATCAAGATGCAGGTGAGACAAATGACGTCCGGTCACTGGTCTTTGTCTGCCAGCATTGACATTCTCCTCGTGGATCATCATTTAGTCGCAAAGTTCGCCTTAAAATAGTCTCGCCTCGCCCCTAGACGACCATCGTACACGTGCATGCATCGCTTTGGCTTGTGCCAGGTCATTGGGGCCCATGAATAGTTCATCTGAAGACGTTGTTGGCTGATGATGTTTCTGATTGGGAATCAAGATCCAATGTTTAAGGATTTTGAAGCTTTCACTAAATTGGTTCAGTTGCATCAGAGACCATATACGGAGACCATCTTTGTATGGTGTTAGGTTGTGTTTGGATTGGTTTTATTTATGATGTTGATGTTGTATACAAACTGATGTTTTTTTAGTGATATATTTTAACCATCAGATATCGCCGATTCTCATATGATGTTATGTAGTAGTCTCATAAGAATACGGTCAATTGGTTGAAATGTCTGTAAAATTATTAATATTAAGTTTTGTAGTTAAAATATTTTTCTTCTCTAGCCTATAACTTGTGTACACAGTTGTTTTTAGCTTCTGGAATTTTGGGGATTTTGTTTAAAAGGTATAAAGAAAAAATTCAAACTTTATATGATACTTTTTTATATAATCTCAGGTAATATTATTTTAATATCAATAATGACTGCCTTGTTCTCTTCAGTAGTATGAAGCTTTATGTTTGTTCCAATACTGAATGAATACTCTATGAATACGCTAAGCACAAATTCCTAGCCATGGTTTAAACATTGTTCATAAACGTTGGCTTTTGGAAACCGTTATAATTGCAGACTCGTGTATATTCAATGTCGTAGCTTAGACACACTGCACTCAAATAAGTTCAATTGTACGCATATATCGATAAGACATAATCATGTTAGTTATTTTTTTGTAATCATTGATAACACCTGATTTTATCTTTACATTTGAGGACAAGAAAGACTGTTATTTGTGGTCGTGCGAGTGGGTTTGTCTATGAACGAAGGCTATGTGCTCGTCACGGTTATGCTGTTTACATACGAGGAAATCAATACGTTATTGTCAGTCAGGCCTGCTCAACGATTTCGAAACACATTTCCTCGCAGAAAGTGCTTGGAATAGATGCTCAGAATTAAATAACAGAATTTGGCGTTGTTTTGTGCTATAGTTGGCATTGCAATGTCAAAATAAATAAAGTTTTTCTTTGCTATTGTTGGTATGGTATGGTATGGCATTACGAATGTCAAATTATTTTTAAAAACATGAATTTAAATTATGTGATAATTAAAATATTTGATCTAAGGCATTCACTGTCTACAAGTAAATTGTCACTGCATGTTGTTTATTTTAATTGACCACTCAGCATTATTAAATGTAATGAAAAGTGTGGATGTCTATCTCTTTAATCAGATGCACTCCTGTACTATCAGACATTACTGCTTGTTCTAACTTCACCTATCATAATCAGATCACTGATATACTTTGTTAACTGGCATGGAGGATCATATCACGCTTCCATCTTGCAGATCTCTATCAATATATCATGCAATTTCTATCAGATTGTAGCAGCAGTGCATGCCGTGGGGAAACATGGCATTCCAGCCACTGCTTCCTGACCTATACATAGCCGATTTCTGTGAAAAATGTGTAATTACGTGTTGCTTCTATGAATGTCAATGCCAGAATTGTGGTGGTAATTGCCGAACCAATTTGAGAATATTGTTTGACATTTGACATTACGGCCAGTGTCAGAGCGGCAACTCTTGATATATCGTCCTTACGGTGCACCTGTGTCGTAAATCTTTTACACAATATTTCCAGTCAGATAAAGCAAGTCTGGACATATTGGAATGAATTGTACATGGAACATTTTATTATCTGTTTTCCAGGAGTACATATAACACAGTGTTTTCATTAAGTGGAGTTTAATAGTTCTACATTAAATCAGCTTCAATTGGGAAGTTTAGAAAATCTTTTGTCACAGTTATTGTGACAATAGAATATCAAAATTGGAAATATTTATTATCACTGTTTTTCTGTCTGCCTGTCTATCTGTTTTTCTTTCTGTCTGTCTCTTTCTGGTACAATTGTAGGTCCCATGAGTAGTGAATGAGTCACTGAATCTCTGTGAGCTGGAATTTTACTATGTTTCCTCTAGCAATCGTTCAGATAATGTACACACGCTATTGATAACCAGAGCCATATATTATTATGCATACTTATTATCAGCTTCAATTTTCTAATAATTACTATTAAACAAAAATCCTAATGAGTAATTACCACATCCAACTTAGATTTACTGTTGTACCGAAACTCCTGTAGTAAAATAAATCTTGATTTTTGTTATAATTTAAAAGCTATGCAGTTTCAAAGTTTGATAGCCCATACAGTTTCATTGCTCATATATAGATTTGTTGGCCATTGAATTCTGTTATTCGTAAAGCACACATGATTGTAATTGAAAGATGTCTACTATATAAAGGGCTATGCCTCAGTTGGCAGTGCCAAGTCTGGAACAGAGTGGATGTGTAGTTTTATCTCATTTATGGAGATTGGCATGTCAAGCTGTACGGAGATATGTGCATCAGAAATGTCAGTGGCTTCAGCCCCTGTATCTCTACTGTGCTCATATTGATAATACACTGGACCCAATATACTGGTGCTGTACCAGCGAGTGGACCCAATCCACTGGGACAAGTTACACAAGAACAAGTGTCTGCCTCTGTTCTGGTCCCTGGCTGACAGTATTTGTACTAAAGAGCGCGTTTTCAAGGTATTAGAGTATGTCGTTACACCTAGGTCCACCCTTCAGACAGTGGCTAATTTCCAGCTTAATACTAATAAGAACTATACCAGTGGAAAGATATCATCATTTGGGAAAGAGAGTGTATCTTTTTCACTGGGTCATTACTCCCCACTGTGTTGCATTTCTCGGTAAACACAAAAAAAATTGTGAAGTGGGCCGACTGTATTGTGCGATGTTGAGCGTGGACCCGCCCCTCAGATAGCCAGGGGGGCGGAGTGACGAGGCGGGTGATTGACAGGCCTGATCTGGCTCCGGCTTCCTGGCAGACTCTATTCCCTGCACCTGAATCAAGGCTAAGCCCGCCCACAGACGACCAGCAATGACAGGGGCTCGGCCAATCAGATCGCAGCCATGTTACCCAGCATGCTGACATCGTTGATGGTCATTAATAAACATTTAGACAATTAATAAGCATGGATCTGCTATAGTCACTAAGGGTTATCAAAACATTCGCCGGTAAAGAATAGATCTAGCTCGATCAGGTATGTGTTATTGGTTGGTGTGTCTTGTGTGTACTCCAACTTCCTTCTGTGTCCGTGTGCTCGATCCAGCGGTAGTCCAAGATCACGCAGCATCCAGGATGTTAGTGTAGCAGTGGCGGAGATCACAGCACCTTTAGTTCTCCTACTGCTTGGCTCTGTGTCTGTGTCCGTGTCCGTGTCCGTGTCCGTGTCCTCCCTCCTGTCACTAGACATGGAAGGATCAGTGTTACTGAAGGAGCTGCTATCCTGCTAGTCTTGTAGCATCTCATAGCCTGCTTGGCCACAGAAAGTGGAATCCAGTCATTTGAGGACACTATACTCTATGAGAAGTTGTCGATAGTTTACAACACTATCGACGCTAAAAAATAACCTGTGGACACTACTTCCTTACCAAAAAAAAAAGACGAGGTAAGAAAATTATGGTTCTGATTATTGCGATTTGTGACTTCTCGGACAGGTTTTCGCCCAGCTGGGTTTGCAATCAGCGTCAGTAAGGCTGTGATTGATATGGGATCTTTATGGATAGAAATTGATATACTATTGGCATCTCAAGTTTGTTTCCTAGTCTTGACATCTTCAATTGTTTTTCATCTATTGCAACATTGATGGTCAACATTGAATCTTGTTTCAGTACATTTTAATAATAGTATTGATAGGTATCGTAAAATATTAACAGTATTCATAGTATTGGCGGAAAAAAAGGAAGTTGAGCTTTGAAAAAGTTTCAAGTTCATGTAATATATCTATAACTCAGTGATGTTAAATTTACTAGTTGAACAAAAATATATACCATAAAGTAGTAGTGTTATTACTTATCATAAATGGCTGATAGTTTACTATTATAAGCATAAAAACCTGGTAGTATCCAGATGAATATTTACCTTACAAATGAGGGGCTAACATGGAAACTATCTTGAAAGAAGATATATGTTTTGTGAAAGGTTAAGGATTAAATTGAATTTAATTTTCATTGTTTAAACTCTACAGCTCCGGCTGTGGTCGAGAACATTTCTGTTAATTTTTAATTTGTGTGAATTATCGAGTTATTATGAAGATGAACCGAGCTATAAAATTGTTTGATGGATTTCTTCATGCACCTAACATCTGATAATATAATCAAACTTTAGTGTATAAACCTGCAGGTATGTCAACAGATTGTTACATTGTAATATTGTGTATTAATTTTAATTTTCTTAATGCCTATCGTGAACATAATTGGGTCATAAATCATAATCTTGAATTACTTTTGATTTCATTTTTCATAAAGGTTTAATTTTTTCTTGTGTATTTTCTTGCCAACATTTCAATCAATGTTCTATTTTATTATTATATTTATTAGTTATTTTCCATGAGGTATTCAAAAAAGAATAAAATTATTTATTGTGTATTTCTAACAAATACTTGGGGGAAAAGCAGACATGTATATAGTGCTAAATCCAAAATAATATATTTTCTGATTAATATTTGCAGAAAATAGTTATCATAACCAGGACTTTTATGTTAATAAAATATATTTATATATTTGGATAATATTACTTTTTAATAGGTATTCCCTTTTTATTGTAAGGAATAAAACATGAATACTAAATTCAATATTAACGGTAGTTGTTATTGAATGTGGCTAATTCAAATACTTATTTTTATTATGAAAATAAATATATTTTAGGAACATATATTTTATATTGATTTCCAGTCCATTTTTTCTATTTCCTTGAATAATTAAGTAAAATGAACATAAATTATTAACCATTAGTTTATAGTTGAACGCATATTTCATATACTTGATGTTAAAACAATTAGAATATTAAACTATTCTCCTAATTTCTTTTGTGTTGCAAACTGCTGAAAGAGTATTAATGTAGTGTAGTCAACCCAACCACTTTGCAAGTTCCCTGAAGCTGTCTAGGAAACATCATTGTCATAAATCAAGCACATTCGTCTGTTACCGGCAACAGCTGTATCGCCACAACGGCAAATTCTCCACAGTAAAGATTAAAAAGATAGAAAATTTTGCTAATATGGAAATTTCAATATTGGTTTTTATTGATCTATCCTTATGCTTATCCAAAACATGTAAATTGTTCATATTCTTGTTATTATTTGTTAAAGAAACAATACCCAATATTTCAAAGGTAGAAATATTAATACTAAAATATTTCATCTCATAATATTTGCAGTAATATTTTAAAAGTCTGAATAGTAGAATTAAACTGACAATAATAAAAATAAACAAAACTATTTTGTGTGTGTAAATGCTTACATTATTTATTCATTAAACAAACTGCTCATTATGTATCTAGTGTAATCTTTTTACACTCAAAAATACATTAGGGTTGAGAAGATTCAAAATTAAATCTGTTTGTGTATATTAAGTTGCAGCAATGAATTCTTGCATAGCGGTTTCCATAGGGGATTATATGATAGGACCAGAAGGACTCTGTTTGGGCTCATAATACAAAATTTACCTTCCCTAAGTGAAAATCGTAACTTGCCATTTGCAGTGTATTCTCTTAGGATTAGACAATCGGAAAATGTATTCTCTTGAAAGCTTTCGGAAAATTGTGTTGTTATTCGTGTAATGAATGTTATTGATATTTTATTACAAGATAATAGTGATTTTAGCATGTTATTATTTTGCTTTTAAAAATGAGAAAAATATTTTGTTACTACATTATTACTGGACAATTTGGAATATTTTGTTATATTCAATTTACATTTAAATATAATTTTACATAAAGCTTTTAAACACATGCCTTGATAATATTATTTTACATTTAGGAGGAACATTTATTTCTAATCTATTTGATAAATAAATTGAATACAGTGAGAATAGAAATTCAAAATGTTTTGTAATTTTACAACGATAGTTCAACGGTATCAATGTATTTAAACTACTGTTGAAAAAAAGCCAATTTCATTTCAAGGTATCCAACCATAACCTTATTCACTGAACAACTTAATTTTGATTCTCGTAAATATAACTGAGCTTTGGTAAACCCTGTTTCGGAGTTTGAATAGTTGTTAAAAAACTCAGGGGCACTTGAAGTTGGAGAAAGAATGATCTAATAGCATGTGATATATGTTAGTCTGTGAGAGGTCATATTGTCCTTGCCACAAAGCCAAGCTTGTATCGCGGTAAATAGTCTTCACCCTAACATTCCGACACAAACGGGTAAAAATGGCTGGGTTTGCCCGCTTTTGTGGCACTGTGAATAGCCGCAGAGATGAGCGGTCTTATGAATTACACTTGACTTGTTTCCTGAGTGGAGAAACTGTTTTATTCAGTCATAATACAGCGCTGCCACACTGTATAGCCGAGAAGTAGAGCGAAACATGGGCACCGTTGCTTTGAAAAGGGCCGAGATTCTAGCGGTGATTACGGGCTCCTATAAGCACACATAATTGTCAAATTTTCTACCTCTGGTCTGTGGAGAGGTCGGATAAGAAAAGGTGTAGTTTTGACATCAATGCTACCAAATCGGGCATAGGAGTGTCATTATTGCGACAAAATGTAATGATAGCCTGCTGGGCATGGAAAGTGGTCAGAACGCGCTGATACACAGGCCTATACGGTTTACGGAAAGCTGAAAATACATCATTTTTATAGCTCCATATCAACTTTCCTCTGTATTTGCAAGCTGTTTTTCCTTTCTTTGTAAAAATTAGGGAAATTCGATCTTAAAATTGGACATGTTTGTTTAAAATTGATAAGATTTACTCTTAGTTCACATGGAGATAAGGAGCACAAAGAATTATTGTGTGTTAGAATATCTTTATTGCTATGTAACACGTATATATGTGAAAGTACCATTTGAATCTTCACACTTCATGCAGAAATCATATTAATATTTTTTTTCAAACAATCGTATTTGTACTGTTATTCCATATGACTTATGATGATGGTAAAAAGATGATATTTTTCGTGACATACAAAATAGATACTTTTCTGTTCCAATTATTATGCATGATTCTTCATTGTTCTTCGTTATTGAGATACTAGCAATAACTTGCAACTCCATTGTTCTATTTTCAAAAACTAAAATATTTTAATTAAGACAATGGATTTTAGTGCACAGTAGGGATTGAGACAATTAAAAAAATATCTTTCTAAAGATCGTATGAAATACTGAGTCATTCTTGGATGGAGAATGTGCATTGTTGTACCCGTTTTCAATAGAATGTTGAAAGTTTAAAATACTAAATGATGCATGATGCCCCCTCGGCATTGAATAAATTGATACATGTCTTTTTACCCCACAGGACTATAACCGTATTAAGTAGCAGAATTTCTAGTTTCGTTTCAATGCCCACTATGAAATATTCACGAAAACATTGCCTTTCAATGAACCTACCTTGAAAGACCAAAACAGAATTGTGTATTTGCTATCAATACCTTAGAGACACCAACTGAAGACGATATCTTAATCCCAGATCCCTGTGTCTCCTAGCGTTCTTTTCAATGCCCTTTTCAATCTTATGAAAAAAGAATAAGCACATACCAATTTAATAAGTAATTTGTGTTTTGTTCAATTTTGTACCGTTGATTTCCTGAATTCTGTGACCATTTATTATTCTTAGTGTACAACGGATCAATATAGTTAAAGAAACCAACACCTATTATTCACAGCTGAGTTGATATTACATGGAGAAAACGGTATCTTTTCCAGTTTGATTTTTGTGTGAAATGTGTGATTAATGCAACCCAGTTCTGCTCTTATATTGAAACGTACAAGCAATCAACATTAACAATTTCATGTCCTGGTTAATGAATGCATTTCCCAGTTAGCAAGGCAACGTTCATGTTTATGTCTGATTATCTGCGAACTATTTGTCAGCAACTGATTATAATTAACAGTGGCAGGATTTAATTAGTGACAAGGAGGTTGGTAGAGTGGAGACAGTCTTGGAAAGATATTGACAAGATTAGTTGACATCTGGTAGACTATGTAACAGCAATAAACACCCAGAGAAAATGCTAAGCTGTTTTTGTATGCAGTAGGGTATTAATTGATGCCAGCCCGCTCTGTTTTCTTTTTCAACACCGAGAGAGGTCTCAACAGTCGAACTGTGGGAACAGCGTTACCTATTGTTGACCAAAACACATTTCTCAGGATGGAAATAACTCGTCTTTTTAATTTGAGGGGATACTGACGTTTCTCTGCTGTCAATTTCCCCGACTTCAAGGATTACCTGCAAAATTTGCATTTGATGGAGTTTGTGACGTTTTTGTTGATTCTAAGGTTTGTGTGTTTTAAAATAATTTATGCATGTACGCATGTACACTGACATATACATACACGTGCATGCATGGCCCATGTGCATGTGCGTGCACACACACACACACACACACACAAACAAACACATTGCTACTCCCAAGTAGTTTGAAGTTTTTTCTTTAATAGCACCTCACATAATAGCTTTATTATAGCTATATTTTGTTTGTTTTATAGCTAAACATTATTTTATATACTGTTTATACATTTTTGAAAGCATCACAGTTTTATTTTTACTATTATAACTATTATTTACTATTATAACCAAATTATAACCAAATATTATTTTCATGAGTCTGATAGTTTTCATGATCATAATTATCATTATGTTATAAAATCATGAAATTGATACAAATGGATAAATGGGCATACAAAGATTTAGATTGAAAATACATGAAGCACATCCATTGTATGTACAGTCTTTTCATATATTTTCTTTAATACTTTGCAAGTTGAATTAATGTGAAATTTAATCCATGTGTTTTTTTAAGAATGTATTTTATTAGTATTTCATTATTCCTTTTTCTTCAAATTTACTTTAGCTAGCGGCATATGTGCTAAAGAAAGGTTCTTCTCAGCTGTTTAAAAAAATATATAAAGTTCATATAAAGTTCATTTTTAAAAGCTGATGGTAATGTGCTTTCTTGGACCATTTCTGTAACATTTTGCTGGACAATATTTAAAGTGAAGTGAAAGGTATTTGTGTAAGAGGAAATTGATTGATTGATTTCTTTTGGGGATTTAGGAGTCTCAAAATACTTATTTGTGAACCTAAGAAGATAGATGACAAATTGTGTTTATAGAATACTAATAATTTTAGAACATTCTAATATTGTAGCAAAGATGAGATCATAATGAAGTATAAACCAAACTTATGTTATTTATGCATAATGACTTCATAGTCATTCTACCATTTCTTAACTTTATACTATTCAGTTAATCGTTACATTTTGTAACGTTGAAGATTGAACCAATGGGTGCTGAATGATTAATTGACATTTTGTGAGAAATAGCTGCAACTATTTATTCTGAGTTCTATCAAATGACCAGAATTCAAACAAGTGATGAGGGTAAAAAGTTTTTGTTTTTTTCTTCACTGCAATGATTACGTGAACGTGTGATCGATCAGCACATCGGCAAAGAGTAACGGATCAACTTTCGATTATAATCAATCACTGAAACACCAATAACTAATAACATATATGTGACGTGCTGGTGTTATGCCAGTCAGTTTGACATAATAATAATATGTGGTGTTGAAATAATAAAGTATCTATTATAATCAATCATTGAAACACCAATAACTAATAAAATATATAGCGGTATGACGCGCTGGTATGGTGTCAGTTAGTTTGACCCTAAAATAATATGTGGTGTTGAAATAATATCAGTCCTTCTTTTATTCATAGTAGATTCTATTTATTTATGCAAAAGTTCCCTGCAGTGATGTTAAGAAGCAATTCAGTCATTTATTCATTTTACAAACAAATCAAAAGTGAATTCTCAACTTGAATTAACAATTAAAACATTTCGAGGAAGAAAAAATAACATATTTTGTTATGATTGTTCATTGTTAGTCAGCCATTAAAAAATAAAAACATTTTGCAAAAACAATGTCGAAACTTAGTGTAATCATTTGGGGAGGGGTTTGTTTAGGTATTTAATTATAGAGAAAATGGGGTGCGATTTGACATGTTTATGGCCCATCAGAGCCTGAGAAACCCAGCTGTTGTAGAGTGATGTCTCTCTGCTAGGACCTAGTCACAGTCTTGTGGGACACGGGGCTGGGGGGATGGGAGGCTGGTGGGAGGGGGAGAGGTGGATCCAATGAGAATTTCACATGACTATGCTATGGGAGTTGAGAGGCCTTATATAGGTTGACCTGTTTTCAGAGTATTTTGAAACAGTCTCTTTGCTTTGAGTTGTGATAATGGTTCAAGTTCCTGGTGGTTTTTTTAATGCAAAGTTATGATTAAGATATAATCTTGTCTTGTCTAAACTAATATGTGTTTAGTTATGGTAATGAATTTGAGAACTACATGAAACTTTTGTAAAATGCCGTGAATGTTGAGGAAAAAAAATGTACAAAGAATTCCTGCTATTCTGTTATGATGCATCATCTAAATGTACATGTTTCATCTTCTTTGCCTGAAAATATGCTTTTCAAACATCTGTTTTTTCTTACGATCTTGTGATAAGCGAAACTGACATGAAATACATTTGGTGACACAATTTTAGATTGTATCTGGTAAATACCAGAACCTCTTGAGAGCCTCAGCAATGGTTCTTGTACCAGGGGGTTGGTGATAAGCCTATGCTGGCAATATCACATCCATGTAAATGTCTGCAGATAGTCACAAAGTCCTGTTGCCCTCCTTCCAAACACAGCCATACCTAGGTCTTGCCAGCCATTTTGACAAGAGAAGCAGCCTGTTTTGATAGAAAAAGGATTATAGATATTGTAGCCATGGTAACGGGTTGTCAGTTTCTTGTCCCAGTGTGTTTGCAGTCTTGATTTGGGAGGCCTCCCTCCCCCACTGGAACTAGTTTCAAGAGTTTGTGGGAACGTTTCGTGGACCATTTGTCCGTAATATTCTTCTACTTTTGATGGCTTGGGCTATCTTCAGTGCTGCACGTGATTCTGGATCTCTTCACCACTGTGTTGGAATAAGTCGGAACTGTGCAGATGTTTTCTTGTGTGGGTCATAGACGTGTCGACAGCAGAGGACTAATTTTGAAGAAATGATCCCTTCCTTGGTATGCTCACCCATGCTGACAACACATATGTGAATGAAGAACTATTTGGTTACCACGGGTACAAACATTTCAATTTGTCAACTGTGGAGCATCGTGAAATAGTTTCCAGTTGATAAGATTTTTTGGAAAAGTTAATTCGTGGAGAAGTTACCCTTGATGACAGGCAAATGGGACTGTGTCACAATTTTGGCCCTGATGTTGGACCCTGCCTTGGTGTGGGCCCCAGCTGGAAACTATAAGGGGCCACTCAGCAAGTAGATAACAGCTCTGCTGTGCTGATAAAATTGTCCATTCTTGTTGCCTCCCAGCACATGTTTATAGATTTGTTAAGAGATTATTTCTGTGAACTTGGGATTTCCAGTCGTTCACTTCCATAATGGGTTGGTCCCAAGAACGTACAAGACTTATGTGGCAAACGGTTGTTTTCTTTTCTCAGAGGCGTCCATGTTTTCTTGGCTGTTTGAAAAACATTCACATTTTGTGATGTCTTCCAAGAACAACTCTTTGATGAAAAGGAAGTATTTCTTGAGAAAGTCTGGAGTAAATCAAGCCAAGTAAAGTTGACATTTACTGCCAGCAAGAACTGTGGGACATCTTTGGCTCTGTACACCTGGAGGTCATCAATGGTGACATACATGAGGTCATCAGTGGCGACATAAACAAACTACCAAGTTCTTGTAGTTTGGTAACCATTGGGATTGCTGAATGACCTTCGGAATAATCTGAACCTCTTTGCTGTGTACATGAATGATCTAACCTCAGAAGATATGATGACTCAAATACTTCCCATCTCAACCTTCCTGGATAGTCTCATGGTTAGTGCTTCTTTGTACCTTCCGGGCACCCATGCTGCAGAATTTGTGAAACATCTTAACATCTACTACTTATCCATAGTTCATGATTAGTTAACTTATTTTTGATAGTTGGATATTATTTTTATTATCTACTGGGTACCCATACTGTATGGTTAATGGATGATATCTTTGTACCTACATGGTATCCATATCGCTTGGTTAGTATATAATGCATGTGTATGATCATACCCATTATACTTGGCTAGTGTATTATTTACCCTCCTTGTGCTATTATAGTGCATGATTAATATAAGATTTTATAGAAGAAATCTTGCAAGATGTGTCCTATCATTTCTAATATTCCAATCAATTCTGTCCATCTAGCATAACCAGGTGATGACATCATCTACTCAGCCTCCTATTCTTTGAACTTTTATTCAATTTCAAGTTAACAATTAAGTAATACCCAACAAATTGTCTTGTAGATTAATATCTTTGTTCAGGATATCTTCATGTTTGTATATTTTGAAGCTATTGTTTTCATTGTTGAACATATATTTTGTGTTGATGCCAAAGGTTGCTGGTTAGGTTTATGACATGAACTTGGAAACGGTGTAAATATTTGACTAAAGCCATGAGAAGGGTATTAAATTCGAGAATGTATCTGGGATGGTTTTGCATGATCGTGCATGTTTCATGACCCTTGTTGCTGGACGCTTGTACAGGTGCAACAAGATAAGGCTACGTTCATCAGCATCACCTGCTTGTTGCAAATATATTTTTATTCATCACGAACATAATCTGTACCATTACAAAATTGGATATTTCTTTTGTGTTTTAATTTTCCTAGCTTATTCTGCTTGAACTATTATATGGTTTTGGTTATATTTGACTATTCTTTTGAAGATTTTTTATACTCGCTTATGAAATTGTATTGCAATCGTTTTATCTTCACGTGGCATGAACACGTGTGGAGTTATCTCACCTTCTTCTCGGAAATATGTGGATGTGTAGTTTTATTTTATTATGCTTAATTGGAGAAGATTCAGTTTGATAATAAGACCATAATTGTACGGTAGACAATTATAGACACCTTCATTGAAAGTTTCAGTATTCATTTGGTCAGAGTTCACACGTTTATGTGAAATGGGTGTTGTCGTTCTGTTCTATTGGATTCATGGTCTTTTGTTCAACACAGGTGCACTGAGTTTATCACTTTCTGTCACTGTTTGTGCTTTGACCTTTGGTCACAGGACTCCAATCGATTCTCTTGAGAACTGTCATTAATGATTCTGATGTCACAAAGCATTCTGTAATTATTATTCAACATTGTTATGTAGTTGATAACTCATAGCGACGAGGTAAATAATCGCATTAAGCACCTGAGTATTGCCTGTTTGTATACAAACGTATGTGGGTTAGGAATGTCAATCTTAAGTTCATGTTGTGATATCATTTTCTAATTATTCTGCCGTGGGATTACAAACCTGGGCACCGTTGCTCAGAACTATTATAGCTACAAATAATTGTACGGTCAACGCTTTCTATTGTGGCGTGAGTCCAGTTACAACTATTGTAGCGCTACAACTGTTCTGAGCAACGGGCCCCTGAAGGGTCTGTGTTTGAATCCTGTTTACTGTGGCTTTTCTTTATAGTTGAAAATCCTTAGGAAGGCTTACTATGACTATGTATACTCTCAGTGCTTTGTTCAGCTGTATCAACCCTGGTTCCTCAGTAGTACTGACTCATGAAGCTATTTTGCTAGATCACATAACACTTTATAAAAATCGCTAATTCTAATAGTTTCCATGGTAAGACAACATCACAATGTAATTGTTCTGTGACGTGGCTTTAACTTCATCTTGTCTGCATTGCATTGGATGACATGCCCCACCCCCTCCAGTCTTTCCAGCCGTGACATCATTGTGGCTTTGTGTAGCTCGTGACTGAGCCGGAATATCTCAGTCGGAATATCTCGGTACTATTATCGTCTGTGTTAACCCTTGTGTTGGACAGGCAAGACAGTGCCATAGCTAATTGATTACCTATAGAGTACTATAGGCTGTTCTCGACTGTGAAATGCGCAGATGTGTTTCAAATCGGTTGAAATGGGTCGAGACACACATGCAGGCGGAAAAAATAACATGTCAACAGAGGTATATTATTTGGTTCATGTTCAAAAGGGAGGACTTAATTATCATTGTCAATTTGGCATGGGCATGACAATAAAACATCATGTGACAATTATGCTAACAACACGACAGCACTTAAAAAGGTGTTAAGAATGTTTGGTGTTTGCTGATTTACTTGTGTAAATAACACTTTGTAGGTAATAATGCTATTCTTCTTTTATTGCAAATGTTCTGTGTATATGTTTTGGAATGGATCTAGGTTTAATCCAGAAATATATTTATAAATCAGTTTTTTTACTCGTAGTAACTACCCTTTAACAAGGAGTATATTTTCTGCAAAATTGATGTATTTATGTGCAAACTTTATGGTTGATTATTGCGATTTAGTCTTATTGAGAAAAGAGGAGGAGGAAGCGAAAAAGGTATTTAGTCATTGACAAAAGCATTTTTTTCGTGTTCTTAACTGAAAATGCATGAATTATGGCTTGACAGCAATTCATCATTGAAAGTAAATATCGCTCTCAAAGGGTGTTTTGTGCTTGCGTTGTTGGTGTAATCAACCAATTAGAGACTTGCCGGTATATTTGACGCGCATATTTGCTCCGGTGCACTTTTTGTGCAAAATCTCAGCTCCGGAGCCCTTTCAAACAAAATTAGGTAATCCTTTGGAAATCTGTTTAAAGGCAAGGTTGTGTTATGTTTGCTATAGAATAGATTGGTGTGTAGAGGGGTTTAGCGGATCATAGTTGGTTGGTACACTAGGGTACAAGTGGGTACATGGTGTTATAGCTGTCACAAGTAAAAATAAGGCAAGTTTACTATGCTAACATTGTACTGGGCCAACATTTAGAAGATATGTAATTCTTTATTCCATAACAAATATTGAACATTTTGCAATGATAATAATATTGTATTATTTCTTTCCTTTTTAAAAATCTAGACTAGTTATGTGATTTATTTTATAATTATAGATTAGAATGTGAGACTAACATTTAACACATATTTTGAAAGGAAATTATAATTATACATTTTTTTCTAGTGGTTTCTTTCAAATTTGTAGACGAAAGTCAAATGATATTTGATTTACAATCATCAAGCCCTCATTGACATATAATTGTTTTTAGTTTGTTGTAACAATATTAGCTACTTTTCTGTTTTGTGAATGGTGTAATATGATCGTGTGTTCTAGTACACATCCCACTGATAATGGTTCAGTTTACTAATGTATCTGTTTTCTTCTTACGGACACAATCATAGGCAGGAGTTAACTGAGTTTCTGTGCATATAAAATATAGAAGTGTGATATTTGTCTTATACCTGTTGCAATTCAGTGCAAATTTTATATGATCCGTTTGCATTATAAAATAGAGATGTGTGTAAGTAGTATTGTAATAACTTCATGTTTATGCATAATGCTTGCCAATGACAAAGGAAGATGGACAAAAACTCAGATTTTATATCAATGTGGACAAAAACAAAATTGTGCCAAGGTGTACAAAATAAATTTATGCCAAAGTTTACAAAAGCATATTTTTCTACCATGAAATGTCCCATGTACAGTGTAGAATTATGATTACAGTCACCGTAGTCCAGCTCAGGCGTTTGCTCTTAGTAAGCGTAATGACCTTTCACCTGAACAGAGTCCAGTCTCGTTGCATATACTTACATTCTTTTTCAATCAGCCTTTGTACTTGAAGCTATTGTTGTCTTCATCACTTCATGCTATTGTTGTCTTCATCACTTCATGCTATTAAGCGCTATCAATCCTACCGATCATTCTACAGGCAGTCATATTGTCTAAGGCCAGCTTTCTCAGTTGCGATTGGCTCTGTATGGCCGCATCGTTGTAGTCGAGCGGAACAACGGAACTCGACAATGTTCTGCCAGATTGATGAGAATCCACATTGTGTTTTTCAGGTGAAGCGGTCGCGACTGGATAATAACGAACCCGAGGCGGCCGACAACCGGAGCCCTGTGACAGGCTCTACGTCCAGGTATGTGCGAGATCCTACGCTTTACCTGTCCCCCCATGTCTCCCATGTCTCCCATGTCTCCCTAACCTGCTCATTGTCGTCGTGACGGGTGTGCAAATATTTTAAGGGTACGGAGGAAAAGGACGTGCCCATAACGTAAACCTAATTAGAGTATATTCAGCCAGGTACATCTCGCGTGTATAATAGCCTCCTCTACCCCCTCTCAGGTTTTCGCCCACATCCAACCTGGGTTTTCCCACCGTCACTCAACCCGCGACAGTTGTCCCCACCCCTCGGGGGTCGATATCATGTGACCGTCACACAGGGGTAGGATCGAGTAGAGCACCTCCCCCCTACCCCCAGTCACAGGAGACATTCGGAGGGTGGAGACGGGCAGTTAGATGTGGAATTATCAGAAAGAGTTAAGATATTAGCTGGAATATAACCCAGCCTGAGGAGGTGTTTGCTGTGGAATAACTGTCCTCGATGACAGAGTGCAAGAGTGCAATAGGGTTCCTACCTGTGACTGCTACCTGTTTTTGAGAAGGAGCAGAGTGGTTCGAGGGGATTAATATTTCACTTGGAGTATAACTACAACTGGATCAGGCCGTCTGGTTTGCACGGAAACGTGTCTTGCGGAAGGTTAGACATATTTGATTTGTTGACAGGAATTGAATTTTCCGGCATGCAATCGTGTTGGAGTTGAACTATAGTGCATCAAGAAGTTCTTCAGCAAGTCGCATTTAATGCTTGGAGATATGTCTTGGCATTTATGATGTAAATGACAGAAGTGGGTCAAATTTTACGAGACAGGCATGTTCACATACATATGTCTCTTGTTAACTGTTCATTAGTTCCCTGCTTATCACCGCAAGTGCAGTCTCGGTTAGTTTTATGTAATGCGATTATGGGTGGAAAGAGAGGGAATCATCAAATTTGCCATAACTTTGTGAAATGCCATCGCTAAGTTGATCAATATTTTGACAGGCTTGGACTGGTTCACCTGTGTGGAATATTTCCCCGTTCCAGTGTCACGTTGGCTGCGATAGACCGACTAACGGCTAATGCTTGCATAATTAATACCCGATGCCAGACGAGAATCAAGGGCTCATGCCATGAGAAGCATGCATATTAATGAGATCTTCCCGAGACCTGAACCATAATGCATGTGGGTTGCGCTGTGCTTTTACCGATTCTCGTACTTTTCTGAATACATCGATAATAACACGTACGTAATGCTAATCAGAGTGTGAATACGACACAATAGTTAGCAATTGGCAGCGATGTAACATAAACAATACACCTGTCAGATTACTCAATGATGACTATGCAAATAAGTAGGCAGGTTAAAGGTCATGTAAAACACGCATAAATCAACATGTATTGAATGTTGGTGCAATATTTACTAAAGAAACATGCCTTTTACTATCTCATGTCAAAGTTCAATGAATACCTTAGAATTTTTATTTAAGGTAAATATTGAAATAGTAAATTATTGTAAATTCGGTGTCAACAGCAGTATTTACCTGGCTTCACTAAGTAAACCTCCACTCAAACCTACGCAATATGTCAAACTTTTGGTATGAATTCAGAACCTCAAATAACCCTCCCGCAGGTTGATCACTGCACTATGGTACATATAGGGTTACATCCAGCAAACAAGGCGTCAATTACAAGCCTTCCTATGTTTTAAAAAATATTCAATATCGTACTTTCAAATTTATGTCATGTAATGAGAGAGGTTGCCTCATAAATTATTGTGTAATTACAATATTTGTTTCTATGTTTAAATGGCTCTTCTAATGAAAGTTGCTAAAATTATTTTCATTCAATGGAATAGCATGCATTGTGGTAATTCTTCTTTAATATTGCTAACTAAAATTTTAAGAAATGTATCACACGTATAGTTTCTTCAAGCCTTGGTAAAATCATTCATCTTCATTGACCTTGACCTGTCAGCTGAAGAAAAGATTACTCTTTCACTGCCAAATGTCTTCTGTTTCTCCAAGTTTAATTGATAAAATATTCCAGACTCCTTGTCTTTCGTTTCTTTCTAAGCAGAGTCACCGTATTGATCTTCACAAGAGAGCTGAAATGTGGAGATGCCCTTTTACCCATAATTAGGACAATTTTCACTGCTGCCTTGTCAGGCTATTTTTAGTCGACGACGCCACTTTAAAAAACGCAGCAAAAATAAAACAATAAAATTATGATTTTCTTCCCCATATCCAATATAGATCATAAAAGAAATATCCACATGGAATATATGAATTTGTAATTTCCGGTGTGCAATAGTGCAGGGGTATATTTCATAGCCTTATCAGAAGGAATTCTGAAATTGCTAAAATGGAAACGTCACAAATTTATAAAATTGTCTAAGATTTGACATTTGTAAGATATCGGTATTAATATTCCTTCTAAGGGAGTTCTCCATTGGGAACAGCTAGTGTGAACAGGTTGTGATAGTATCAATAGTCGTGCTTGTTGCATTGCAATATCATAATCATATTTGGTCTCTGTGTCAATGAACTGGCATCAGCATACCAAAGCCTGTGTTGGGTGTTTAAACATTCAGTACATCAGTGGAAAACCTGATTAACATTCGACTAATCATTGTCAGTCCGGCCTTATGAGTGTTAAACCCAATCACTTGTCAGTTTGTGCCAAATTTGTGTCAACGTGAAATGCTTAAGACCGGAGATGTCACAGTTTGATACCATCATAAGCTGCTTTACTGCCATAAAGATTAGCTCTTTGGTGTTGATTGTATCTTGCTTAGAACATTTGCTGAGACACCATCTTTCGCATTAAAAATGCATGCACTTAATGCAGTATAATGTTTGTGAAAATAGCTAGGATAACACGTAAATTCTGATAATATTTTAAGTCGGATATGTTTACATGTGATAGTAATTTAGTATTAATTTCATCTTCATATTGACAAAAGAAAGTTAGAGAACCATGCGTTGTCATGTGCCTAGATCCATGATCAAATACCATGTCTATGTATTTCAACTTGATAGTACATGAACATTAAAATATTTCAGTTTCAATGAAAGCACATATACTCAACAACATTAATTAAGGGCCAGTAACCTTTTTGGACATATTAATTAGGTTTCATGTTCTATTTTACAATGAAGAATGTCCAATCATATACAGTCTCCAGGCCCCGAGATTACAAAACTTTTCTGAGTACGATTTCGTACTCAACTCAGGATTTTGTTCATAAAACGTCATGTGACGTCATAGCCTGAGTACGTTGGG
>JAUTBZ010181650.1:0-47706 GCA_032361785.1 Lepetodrilus galriftensis | reverse complement strand
TTTTAAGAACGTGAGCGAAGAGAGATTTCAAATTAATTTATGGATGAGTGAGAATGAATTAATTGGTGAATTACGATCCGATGTCTGTGTTAAAAATAGTTATAAAGTTTACGAAAAAAATCATGCTTTCGTTAGAAAGGATGGTGAATTTTTTAGGAGAAACGAAATCTGGAGGCTCGTGCGCGAAAGAGAAACGGGGCGTCATTTGCGTCATGAAAGGATCAAAAAGAATTTCGTGAAAGTGATGTACACGCCTAAAGAATGGATCGAGGAAATCTAGTTAGCCTCAACTCCTCCGTTTTTTGTGTTATCTTCAAAGACGCTTCGATTATTTACTTCTGCATAATCCGCTTGCCAAACGTCTCAAATATGCGAAAGATAGGCTTTTAAACCTTATTGCGGAAAGTGGTCATGAAAAGTGTATACCTATTGATAGTTATTTTATTCGTAAGTTGTGGCGTTCCCAAAGAAGAGCATCTCGCTCTAAAAAAGGATTTTAATGCGTTGAAGGTGGAGTTAGCACAATCACAACAAGATAAAGTTGATTCCGAAAAACTTATGAATCAAAAAATTGAAAACTTGGATCTTAAAATCGGAGAGCTCGAGCGAGAAAAAACCGATTTACAGAATCAGTTGGACGAAGCTAATGCATCCTTATCAATGTACGAATCCAAAACGGGAGGACTTGAAAAAGCACTGAAGGCGACGAAAAAGGATTTGCAAGTCTTAAGAGAAAAGCGAATTCAAGCCGAGAAAAGACTCCGCCAATATCGAAAACTTGCGAAAAAGTTGGCGAGCATGGTGGAATCTGGAAAATTATCAGTGAAAGTTCGAAATGGAAAAATGGTCATTCAGTTAGCTAATGCCATTCTTTTTCCTTCGGGAAAAGCGAAGCTTAAAAAAGATGGAGAAAACGCGCTTGTCGAATTAGCAGCGGTTCTAAACACCATTAAAAAACGCGACTTTTTGGTGAGCGGTCACTCCGATAATGTTCCGATGAGTTCGGGGAAATTTAAATCGAACTGGTCCTTGTCTACCGCACGTGCCGTTAATGTGGTTGAATTTTTACAAAAATCGGGAGTGAAACCCGAACGAATGGCCGCTGCCGGTTATGGCGAGTTTGATCCTGTAGCTTCAAACGAAAGCGATGAGGGTAAGGCCCAAAACCGACGAATTGAGATCGTATTGATGCCCAACTTGGAGGAGCTACCAGGGCTTCCCACCGATTTGTTGGAAAAATAACCTTGTTCGAAAAACTATCACTAATAGCGATTTGCGTATTCTTATTTTCTGGATGCTTTAAGAAAGCGAAGTTGAAACCACCCCCGAATTTTACGGAGTCTGTAAAAGATTTAGAAAGTTCGAAGAAAGAAATCGAAGACTATTCGGAAACGATCAATCGTGAATTGAAGGCTTTAAAAAGTGGTATTCGCGATTTGGAGCGGTTGGAATCACGATTTCCAGATAGTTTTCCCAAAGAACATTTTAAACACGCGTTAATGGCATGTTTAAATACAACAAAAATAAATGAAGAAAACTCGCAATATACGTCAAGCGCAAAACGGCTTGGGGTCACTTGCGAAATACTCCCTGTGAATAGTTTATCGGATTCTTTAGTTTTAGAAAAAGATCTTCTTGTCGCGCGAAAAGGTATGGTGACTTTAGATACTATACGACAACGACGGTTTGGAATTCAATCTATTCTTCACGAAATCCCCAAAAGTGTATCCGGAATTAAAAGCAGAATTAATTTTCGGAAATCGGAATTAAGGCGGCTTAAGAGTACCTTAAATCGCAAACGGAATGAGTATTCCGTGGAGGAATGGAACGCAAGCGCAGAGGCTATCCGAGGGTTTGAATCCGAACTAAATTCGGTCTGGGATAAAACTCGGACACTTACGCTTAACAAAAAGCTATGGGTGACTATCTTGGGTACGGAGAATGATATTCTCTACAAACAGATTGCGACTCTCGGTGAATAATGTCCCTTACGAAGGCAAAATTTGTATTCTTTTTACTCTTTATCGCCATCGGTATTGGGCTGGTATTGACGCCAGAGGTACGTAGTGCGTTGAGCCACGAGAACATTACACAAGTACTTGACGAATCGGGGGCCCTGGCGCCAGTTATATATATAATAAGCTACGCCACGTTGATTGTACTCACCCTTCCCGGAACGATTGTTACTGTGGTTGGTGCTACCTTCTTTCCGTTACTTAAGGCTTTTGTCCTTGTTATCGCTGGGGCGATGTTGGGTGCTTCCATTAGTTTTTGGATCGGAAGACTTTTGGGGAGAGAGGCAATCGAGTCTTTCTTGGGGAGGGACTCAGAGTGGATCGAAAAATTATCTTTGTGGGTAGAACGCTTTGAGTCAAACGGACTCATGGCCATTGCTTATATGAGGATCGCATATGTACCTTTTTCAATCCTCAATTATCTTGCTCCTTTAACCGGAATTCGTTTTCGAGATTTCTTCTGGGGAACGTTAATTGGAATTCTTCCCGGGGCCTTCGTATTCGTATTTATGGGGAATACCTTGACCCATGCGTGGGTCACATCAGATCTAAGCGCGCTTTATACGTGGAAAAGTGTCCTGGCTTTTACCTTATTCATACTCAGTTTGTTTTTACCTAAGTTATTGAAAAAACTAACAAAATGGTAGGTTAGTGTGTTCCCTTAAAGTTTTTCTTTAAGTTATTTCGCGAAAAGTGTGAAAAACTTAACAAAAGAGGCTATTGTGTTATCCTGATCCAAGGAATCTGAGTTTTTTCAGTTTTCTGTACAAACAAAGAGCTTTTTGTATTTTCGTGATTTAAGTTTCGAATATAAAAAGCTCAAAACGTGGAAGTTTGTCTTTCACTCTCATGAAGGAGACCCAGCGTAATGTTAACGCTAACCAGGAAGGTAGGTGAGTCGATTCGAATAGGGGATGATATCGAAATCATTGTTAAAGAAATACGACGTAACCAAGTAAGAATCGGAATTGTTGCCCCTCGCGAAGTACCCATCTATCGCGAAGAAGTTTACGATACAATCAATAGTGAAACTAAGGACAGCGACACAGGATCTGAAGGCGCTTGAACTTAAGCTCCTTTGAGGAATTCGATTCGGAGATGTTTTAGGTTTTCTTCACCGTTGAGCTGTGTGAGTTCGGCGCCCATACTTTTGAAAATATACTGAAATTGTTTCAATTCTAGGTCAGATAAGGCTTTTCCTCTAAAAAGTACACTAACATTTAGATTCTTTCTTTTTTCATGCACTTCTATAGAAAGTGCGTGAGATTCCTGGGCCGTTTTTTGGAGGATCTTTGTAAAGACCTCGTTGATCCGCGTGGGTTCCGCCCAAATTTCGAAGTTAGGATCAGTGAGTTTAAGTTCGATTAGAGTTTGGGGACTTGTACTGTGAATCGTATTGATGGAGTGTTCAAAAATTTTCCGCAGAGGAATTGCTTGAAAGTTGTTCATATTACGGTTGCTTAGAGAATTCAAACCAGCCGCCAGCCCTTTGAGTACTTTGGCATTTTCTTCGAGTAGATTCAGGACTTTTTCGAAAGCTTCTGAGTCAGAATCCAAAGTACGCAAAAGACTTGCCGCACTAAATATTACGGTTAATGGGGTAGAAGCTCTTTCGCTAATTGCCTCGATTGCCTTTGACTTGGTTTGTTCCTCAAGATGTTCAAGTTTTTGTAAGGGGCTGATTTTTACAAGGAACTCACAGCTATTTAACGATTCACAATAAATATGAGAGACGATAAGTAGGTAAGGTTCGTTTTGTATGGAAACAGGTTTTCGCCAAATATTTTTATGTTCAAGCGCACGATCGATGTCGTCAAGACGCTCGAGAATATCCAACGAATTCAATAAAGCTTCCAAATGGGAGTATTCAAAGGGTTCAAGTAGAACCCGTGAAGCTCTGTTATTTGTGGAAAAAACCCCCGAAATATCAAAAATACAAAACGCATCTTTGGCGGCCAACATGATATGACGTAGTCGTGAGCGATCTCTGGGATCAGTAAGTTCTTGAGTTAACGCTATTCTGATTTTGGTGGTATTTTCAACAAAACGGGTCGCGTGGATACGGGTTCTTTTACCGTTCTTAAGTTGGGTAACAAGCTCCATCGAGGTAGAGCTTTCTTGGACATTTTTGAGAAAAGGATCAATGATCTCAGGATTCTGAAAAAAATCTTTGAAGGTCATTTTGACTATTTTCCCCATGCCTTTTCCGACAAGTTCACAGGCTGAAAGATTGGCTTGTCCAATCACGCTATTCTCAACTACGAAAAAGGGGATAGGCGAGAATTCGAAAAACTCGATGAAACGAGCCTTCCAGCTTTCATTGGATTGCTCCCCAATATCGCGATAGCTTTTGGTAGATACTCTTGATTCGTACGAGTCTAATTCGTAAGATTCCTCAGAGAGGCCCCCGATCGCCCGCCTTGACTTCTGGTGGGAATCGCTCATTACTACCTTGGTAAAAAATATGTTTTCACAATTGAACCATAAACTCTCTTCAGACACAAATTTCTATCCATGAAAATTCTAATTACAGGCGGTGGGGGCTTTCTCGGTTCGAATATTGTTCGAATGTTGATCAAAAGGGGAGACACATGTCGTATTGTTTGTAGAGGCGACTATCCCGCCATTCGGGAACTTGGAGTGGAGCAAATAAGAGGCGATCTCGCAGATAAAAGCGTGGCCAATAAGGCTGTGGAAGGATGTGAAGCGGTGTTTCATGTCGCGGCCAAGGCTGGGATATGGGGGGATTATGCAACTTATGAAAATGCGAATGTGATCGCAACCCAAAATATCACCGATGCATGCTCGCAGTGGGGGGTAAAATATCTAATTCATACAAGCACACCAAGCGTAACTTTTGATGGCTCAGATATTGAAAAAGGTCCTCAATCCCTCGCCTATGCTTCTCAGTTCCGTACGCATTATGCGAAGACCAAAGCGATTGCAGAAAAACATGTATTGGCTCAAAAGAATTTTAAGGTCATCGCGTTACGTCCCCATCTTATTTACGGTCCCGGAGATCCACACTTGCTTCCTCGAATTATTGAAGGGCATAAAGCAGGAAAAATGAAACAAGTTGGTGAGGGACTAAATGTTGTAGATTTGACTTATATTGAGAACGCCGCGATAGCGCACATTCAAGCTTTGGATGCATTTATTGGTGGAAACGATCATGCTAATGCTAAAGCGTATTTTATAAGTGATGATCATCCCGTTAATCTTTGGGGTTTTTTAAATCGTAGTTTGAAAGCCCTCGGTTACCCGGGAATTACTGCATCGATTTCGCACAAAATGGCCTTTCGTGCAGGAGCTTTACTCGAAACCTTCCACAAGACTTTCAAACCCTCAGTTGAGCCAAGGATGACTCGTTTTGTGGCGGATAACCTCGCCACTTCTCATTGGTACGATATGGAACCTGCCCAACGTGATTTTGGTTATAAACCTATTGTGGATGCAGAAGAAGGCTTTCATCGAATGATTAAGGATCTGGAGAAAAGAGGTTTTGCGAAAACTTAGAAGGAGTATGCAAATCCAAGATTCCAGGTGATTCCTCTGGGATAATCTTGACCTGCAAGAGGAATATTAAAGAGTCCGTCCATGGCAAGACCCTTCGCAAAAGGAAGGAATTTTCCGAAATTCCAATACGCACCTAAATAGAAATCGTGAATTTGGTCACCCTCATTTTCGTGTCGGAAACCTTCAGCAAGCTTTTCACTTCCTAAGGTCCATAAAGAGCTCGTTCCGAGTTTTAGCCAGAGCGTGTCTATGGGGGACCCCGCCATTTCTAGTCCTAATTCGGCCTCATCCCTGAAATCATGTACGCGTGTTGCGCTTACAGGAAGGCGATATCGATAAAGGGTTCGGAGTGTAAGGTGAAAAGCTGGCTTCACAGCCCAAGTGCTTTGTTGTTCCGCCATTATATCGAATTGCCCTGTACTCAAGGGGATGGCGAGTTGGTCCTCGTTCACTTCACTGAGAGGGATTTTTGTTTTGAGGTTAAACGTGGTTCCGAGATTTGCGAACTTTAGAATTTGGTATCCCGCGCCCACATAGAGATCGCCAAGTCCTGTGGATTCAGAGTCGAAAGAATCGTCTTTGAAAGAGGACACTTGAAGAAAGGGGAGGAAGAGGTTGAGTTCTAATCGCCTAAAAGGCACATAACTTGTGGTAATCGAGTATTGCTGGCTCCGGAAAACGCCTCCTATATTGGGATCAAAGGGGGCGTGATCCCCCAGCTCTACTTTCCCAGGTTCTGCTTGTTGTTCTCCTGCAAAAACACCCTCAGCCACCCAAGATTGATATGAGGTTTTTACGAAAACGCTTCCAGGGCTGGAAACAAATCCGCCCGCAAAAGCGGAACTCGGAATAAGTCCGACAATAAGCAGCGTCAATAATTTAGGTACTATTTTCATTATATCTCTCAAATCACAGAATGTTTGGGCGCGAAAATTTCGCGTTGTGATATTAGAGTAATTGAAGGGAAAAAGGATTCAATTTTTAATTCCATAATGTATTCTTATTGAAATCGAGTAGATTCGGATCTTCAAGAAAAGCTGAGTGTGTTGTGTGATGGAAGTGATCTGGAGATGATTTGTATAGTCATCACGTTTTTTTGCTGAGAATGGTCGGGATTACGTTTATCTCAATGGAAAATGTCTGGTTGGAAATTATTACACTTCGACCGTGAACTCGAAGGGTTCAGAAATCTTTAAAAGCGATATTCAAAAAAACTAATTGCTTCACTTAGACGAAAATTGCCGATAAAAGATAGTAGAGAATGATGGTTAGGCCAGCGGTGAAAGGAATCGTATATACCCATGATTTTGCGATGGTCCAAATAATGGATAAGTTTAACGCGTTCATTCCGCGTGCCAATCCGACACCGATTACGGCACCTACGATGGTGTGGGTAGTAGAAAGGGGAAGTCCCAGTTTACTGCCGACGACGATTGTGGTTGCTGCTCCAAATTCCGCGGCAAAGCCACGACTCGGGGTCATTTCTGTGATCTTTGTACCGATGGTTTCGATGACTTTGTATCCATAAGTGAGGAGGCCTACAATGATACCTACGCCGCCCATGAGGAGGACCCATGATGGGACCGGAACTGTCGCAGAAATTACACCATGTTGGATCGTATTTACGACAGCAGCGAGTGGTCCAATCGAGTTAGCAACATCGTTGGAACCGTGCGCAAACGCGACGAAACACGCGGTGATAATTTGAAGGTAACGGAAAACCCGTTCAATCTTTTTGTTCTTTTCTGATGTAGAATCGGTCGGCAAGATGGTTACACGTCGCACGAGTACTGCAACAATCATGGCCGCCAAAAGCCCAAAAATAAGCGATATTCCGATCATCTCGGTATTGCCGATTCCCACTTCTGCGAGCATCGATTTTGAGTGTTTAAGACCCTTCACAAAGAGTAGTCCGCCAAGGATAGCAAAGATGGGAAAAGAAAAAATGGGTGCCCATATATGGAGACCTCGATTGGCGTCTTTCGCTTCCATGATAAACTTTCGGTTCGCTATAAAAACTAAATAGGCAAGGATTCCACCAAGAATAGGGCTAGTCGCCCAACTTGCGACGATAGTACTAAGCTTAACCCATTCTACATTTGTTACTCCCACAGATACGACACCAAATCCGGTAATCGACCCTACAATGGAGTGTGTGGTGGACACGGGCCACCCAAGATAGGCGGCGATATGGATCCAAAGTGCGGCTGCTATAAGTGAGGCCATCATTCCGCAAATGAAATAATCGGCTCCATTTCCTGCGGGAAACAAACTGAGGTCCGAAAAAAGTTCAGGATTGATAATCCCCTTGCGCATTGTATTTGTCACGTCTGCACCAGCGATGAGTGCACCACTGAATTCAAAGACAGCTGCGATGACAACGGCTTCTTTGAACGTAACTGCGCCGGAACCTACACTGGTTCCTAAAGCGTTAGCTGCGTCGTTTGCACCAATACTCCACGCCATATAAAAACCGAAGATCAAGGCGATATAAAATGCAAATTCCATCGAAAACTCCTACGATGCAAAAAACAAACGAAGGCGGTTTCCCATCTTCTCTGCATGATTGGCGATATCACCAACTTTGTTAAAAATCTTATTCCAAATGAATAAGCTTCCTGGCTTGATATCGTCTTCCATGGAAAACAAACGGCGTGCAAGATCGTCTTGAACGATATCCGCTTCATGTTCCAAACGACCCAATTCATCAATCATGTGAATGACCTTATCCGCCTCTTTTCCGCTAAATCCGCTTTGGGAAACGAGATGCATCGCATGTACGATTTCCACAGCCTTATCGACCGTAGTTGTGACACGTCGGACTAGACTTTTAAGTGGACCGATGAGCTCTTCATGTGGCTCCATGGTTCGAAGCGTGAACAAGATGCCCACATCTTCTGCACAATCAGCGACCGCATCCAGCGAGGAAAGTACATCAAGCAGATCTCGTCGATCCACCTGAAGAAAAAGAGATTTTGGCAAGCTGTCACGAACCCGTGTTTTCACCACATCGGCTTCGTGTTCAAGATGGCTGATTTTCTCGGCTATCTCGATAACTTGGTCGTAATCACCATCAAAAAACGCATCAAAGAGCAAGGGCACTTCATCAGTGCAAACCTTTACTTTATCAGCCAACTCTATCATCGCGGCAAAGGGGTTCTCCGCGAATAATCCCATTATTGAACGTCCTATCATTATTCTTCCATAATAAAAATTTATCGAACGCGGCGAGGCTAGTTTTTGGAGGGAAAATTACAAGTGGTGTGAGGAATGATCACGAAAATAGAATCGTTTTGTCACACGATTGTCACAAAGGCAAAAGTCGTTAAAGCCTTCTAATTCTATATTCTTCTCAAATGATTTCAGATCGTCTGCAAAAGTCGGATATCTTTCTTTCTTTCGTTTCACGTTTCTATTGTTTCAGAATCAAAAAATAGTTTACCATTCCACACAAACGTATTTCAAAAACCAAGGTGAATAAAATGACGATTATCGTTAAAGACAAGAAAGTGGTGATCACAGGTACTTTTTCTCAGAAACGATCTGAACTTAAAGATGCATTAAAAGATTTGGGGGCTCAGGTGGTGGGATCTATTTCTAAGAATACTGACATTCTCTTTGCAGGTGCCAAAGCAGGGTCGAAGCTGACGAAAGCGGAAGAATTGGGTATTCCTGTTTATGATGAAGCGGCGCTTATGGCGCTGATAGGCGGAGAAGCACCAGAAGCGGTAGAGGAGGTGGAGGTTGTAGTAGAATCGACCACGACCGATTTTGATGTGAAAGGAAAAAAAGTGGTGGTTACAGGAAAACTTTCCTTAATGACCCGCGCTGAGGCGAAAAGTGCATTGGAAGATTTGGGCGCCCATGTGGTGGGGTCCGTTTCAAAAAATACAGATCTCCTTATTGTTGGAGAAAAGGCGGGGTCTAAATTAACGAAAGCGCAAGATCTAGGAATCGACATCATTACCGAAGCTGAATTTTCGGCGATGTTGAGTTAGTTTAGTTAGAATCATCTAAAGATAGAAATTGTGCGATAGTCTTCCCCTCAAAAGTATACGCGTTTACTTCTTTCTCGTTGGTGGAGAAATTTTCTTTTTTTCCGTTTTTATTGAGGAGACGTTCATCGAGGCTCATTTTAATTTCGCTTGGTTTCCCGTTTTCGTTCATCACAAGTCTTCCAATATTAAAGGGCAGGGGATCGTTTTTAGAGTAAAAGTCGAAACCTCCTTCGTTGAGAAGAATTTCTTCCCCCGACTTTGCCTTAAAAGATATTTTAAGATGTTCTGGAGTACCGTCCCAAAAAATGTAGGCAGCATCTTTTCGAATCGTTCCGAGTATCGAAAATGGTCGTGTTTTCCGTAGATGTTGGTCGAGTATCACTTTGTTTTTTACAAGGCAACTTTGTAGCTTTTTCCTTTCGGCTTTCGGATAGTCACCGAAGTAGAGATTCGCCATTTTCTGAGGGAATCTTTGACTTAGGTCTGAGACTTTTCCGACCACAACTCGTGTGTAAGTTTCAGGTAGATATAGTGAAGATGCGGAAATACTGATGGGGATTTCGTATTTATTGATTCGTAGCTTAGTGCGATATCCCTTGATTTTCATCAAACCAGGATTTTTTTTAATACTTAGAACATCCACCTTAAACTGGTCACAAGTAAACGAGGATACTTTGTTTTCAGTGGACCCACATCCAAACGAGAGGAGGGGAATGAGGACCGAAATTAGTTTTTTAATCATAAAATGAGTTTAAAGGATTTGAACACCAAAACAATGTCTAGCTGAATAGAATGTGTTGTTCCAAAAACTCGAGAGTGTGTTTATAGAAATGCTCGATATTTTTGGGTTTACGCCATCCATGTCCTTCGTCTTCGTAGATGAAAAAAGAGTGAGGATTGGTTAATTTACTCACAAGGCTTTCGGCTTGGTCGAAGGGTACAGCGCGGTCAAGTTTGCCATGAAAGATTGCTAAAGGGGCGGTCATTTTTTCTGCAGAAAAAAGTGGAGACCTTGCTTTAAAAATATCGGCTGCGCCGGGAAGGGCACCAAGCAGGAGATCGTTATAACTTTTTTCGAACTTATGGGTCGACATTGCGAGCGTAAATAAATTGCTAATTCCATACATACAAACACCCGCTGCAAAAGCGCTTGGGTGATCTACTAACGCTTGCAGCACGGTATAACCGCCCGCAGATCCGCCCATAATGACGATTTTATTGGGGTCAGCAAGTTTGGCAGAAGCGAGATATTTCGCAGCACTCACGGCATCTTCGACATCGGCTACGCCCCATTGTCCGTAAAGGGCATGCATGTATTTTCGACCATACCCTGTACTTCCCCGATAGTTTACATCCATCACGGCAAAACCGCGTGTGGCGAAGAATTGGTTGATGACCGAAAACTCGGCTGCCCTTTGGGAAGTAGGACCACCATGAATCATAACAATAGCGGGCGGAAGGCCCTCAGATTCATATTTTGGATTTGTGGGAGGATAAAAGTTCCCGAAGACCTGTTCGCCTGCTCTTTCCCAAGCTTTCGCTACCATTGGAGCGTAGTTCTCTTTTGGGAGTCGTTCGGAGGTAGCACGTTGAATCACTAGGCTTGATTTTAGTGATTTATCGAGCGTAATTACGCGAGGAGGAGAATGAGGAGAAGAGGCCAAAAACGCAATACTTGAGTTCCCTACGCTGGGTTGCGAAAGAGAACCGTATTCTTTTAGGGCATCGATTTCGGAAACATTACAAGTAACGCTGTTTACTAAATAGGCTGCCCATTTTCCCTGGTGGGTCCCAAGGGCGATAAGCTCCTCATCGTTAATCCAATCGATGTATCGAATTCCTTGTACCCACGCTGGTCCACCAAAGTCGATCATTGAGTTCGTAATTTGGCGAATTTCACCGGATTGCTCTTTCACGAAGATTTGCCAACGTCCACCCGCTTCAGGATCTTCGGAAGCTGCTTCGGCGTCACTTAGAAAAGCAAGTTTGTTTCCATCTGGCGAAAACAAGGGTTGTTGAGCTGCGTTCTCGTTAAAGATGATTTCCTTTTCTCCCTCGAGAGAAGTCTTCTCAATTCGCGAAAAATCCCAAGGCATATGGGGGTGATCCCAACATAAATAAACGAGTGCTTTACCATCTGGAGACCAGGTTGGATTACTATAAAAATCAGCACCCTTGGCGATTATTTTCGGCCACTGTAGACCGTCGACAGGAACCACCGCGATCACATCAATATCGTTTTCAGTATGAACATAGGCGAGATGTTTCCCATCAGGGCTAAATACCGGAGATGCCACAGAACCGAATTCTGGAGTTAGAGGCATAGGTTTCCCGTATTCAATATCTACAATGTAGATGCGTCCATCTCTTCCAGAGAAGGCAACCTTATTTTCGAAAAGCCCAAATTCTCCACCACCATAACCGACTCCACCCCCCACTTCGACACCAGTAGAAATATCATTGGGAGCGTCGTCCTTTTTTTGAGCGACAATGACGTAGGAACCTTCACGACTCTCTATCCAAACGATCGTGTCGCCAGAGAATTGAACGTCGTTGAGGCGTTTCAAAAGCGAAACATCTTTTGCACTGATATCGCTTTTCCAAAGACCGAATTGTTTTTTCGTTTTCATAGTATTTCCTTAGAGCTGGACGTGTTTATTTCAAATTCTCCTCTCTCACAAGGAATGTTTCATCCTTATGGAGTTTCGAGCCATGAATCGAAATCATTTTAAAAAAAATCCAGGAGACGCGAATCTTCAGCGAGAACGCGGTCCTGAAGCGTTTTGAGCTCTGAGGGTTGTTTAAAGCGCATCGGCTTTCCCCAATGGCGAGGAAGGATAACAAAGTGATCCCAATCCTCGACGTTCTACAAGGTTGGCGTGGACGGGATTTAAGAAGAAGAATTAATAGTAAAGCCATTCTCAGAATTAAGGACATCTTTCTTGGTTGATAGCAGCCTCTAGATCAAGTACGTAGGCATGGATGTTTAAAAGAGGATCGAGGCACTATGCGAACTGAAGTTATTATGCCCCAAATGGGCGAGTCTGTTGCGGAAGGTACGATAACAAAGTGGTTGAAAAACGTGGGCGAAAAAGTCGAACGTGATGAGCCTCTTTTCGAGCTTACCACTGATAAAGTGGATGCGGATGTGCCTAGTCCAGTGGACGGAATTCTTATCGAAATCCTTGCAGAAGTTGGCGAAACTGTGGCAATAAATGTCTTGGTTGCGGTTATCGATACAGAGGGTGTAGAGGGAGTTGTTCCTGAGCAAATGACATCGAAAGGCTCATCTCAACCTCTAAATTCAATTTCAAACACGGCCCCTCTTTCAACAGCCCCCACATCAAGTGTATCCATGAAAATTACTGGAGATTCGGATGCGGCGAGTCTACGTCAAACGCGTTCAACCCCCTTGGTTAGGCGTATCGCAAAAGAACATGGGATTTCGAATATTTCTCAAATTAAGGGGAGCGGTCTTTCTGGACGTGTGACCAAGAAGGATATCCTCGCCTTTATCGAGGAGGGTGGAAGTGCACCATCTAATATGCGTGCTCCCATTCATTTGCCAAAAGTTCAAGTCGGCCCACATGATCGTGTTGAACTTATGTCTCCACAACGTCAACGTATCGCTGAACATATGATCGCAAGTCGTGCCACTAGCGCCCACGCTCAGACCATTCATGAAGTCGATTTTGCTGCTGTGTTTAAAGCCAGAGCACATCAGAAAAGTGAATTCGAGTCACGAGGAGCACGACTAACTTATACCGCTTTTGTGATAAAAGCGGTGGCAGAAATTCTCCCTGAATTTCCAATGATGAATAGTGCACTCAGTGGGAATAATATTATCTATCGTGGTGATATCAATATTGGTGTTGCCGTCGATACCGGAACCTCTTTAATTGTTCCTGTTGTAAAAAACGCCGACGAACTTTCGCTCTTAGGAGTTTCTCGAGCTGTCGGTGACCTCGCCGAGCGTGCACGGAATAAGAAACTGAAACCCGAAGATGTGCAGGCCGGTACCTTTACCGTTTCCAACCCGGGAATTTTTGGTTCTGAATTTGGAATTCCGATTATTAACCAACCTCAAACGGCAATTTTGGTTACAGGTGGTATCAAGAAACGTGTGGTCGTTGACCAAAAAACTGACGCGATTATGGTTCGTCCCACTTCAATTTTCTGTCTTTCTTTTGATCATCGTGTGATTGATGGAGCCACCGCAGATCGCTTTATGCGCCGGCTTCGAGAGATGATCGAGAACTGGCCTATCGACGGATAGGTTCTTAAAACTCTACTTCGTAGAAAGTTCCTGAATGTATCGAACAAGTGTAGCTACCGCATGCCCCGTTCCACCTTTGGGACTGAGCGGACCTTCGGCTTCAATAAAGGCAGGTCCCGCGATATCAAGATGAGCCCACGAATCCAATTCAACCCAACGCTTGAGGAAAAGGCCTGCTGTAATAGCGCCCCCCATTCTCGAACCGATGTTCTTCATATCGGCAAAAGGCGTATCAAGGAGTTCATCCAGACGATCCGTAAGCGGCATTCTCCACATATCTTCTCCAGAATTGTTAGCTGCGCGCAGAATCTGAGCGACAAGATTATCATCGTTGGAGAACACCCCCGTAGTGTGGTCACCAAGCGCTACCACACAAGCTCCAGTTAACGTGGCAAGGTCGATAATAGTCTCTACACCCTGTTCTTGAGCATAAGCTAGGGCATCGGCGAGTACCAAACGTCCCTCCGCATCCGTGTTGTGAATTTCAACTGTTTTCCCGCCATATCCGCGGAAAATATCGTTAACCTTATAAGCATTATTTGCGATCGAGTTTTCTGCAGAAGGAACGATAAAATGCACTTCAACATTGGGAGGTCGGAGTTGTGCAATTGCTTTCGCAGCTCCCAAAACAGCGGCAGAACCGGCCATATCACAATGCATATTTAGCATGGATGCGCCAGGTTTGATATTGTATCCCCCAGTATCAAAGGTGATTCCTTTTCCGACGAGAGCCACTACATGGCTCACATCTCCCTCTGGTTTGTAGGTGAGGTGGATCAAACGGGGTTGGTTTATGCTTCCTTTTCCAACAGCAATAATGAGATTGAAGCCTTTTTCTTCGAGCTCTTTTTCGTCGAATATTTTGCAATCAAGACCACTGAACTCCGCAATTTCTTTAGCGCTATTAGCAAGGGTTTCTGGATACAAATCATTAGGCGCTAAGTTTACTAAAGTACGCGCATAATTAATGGCATCGCCCATGATTTCGGCATTTTGAATTTTTACATCTTCGTCAAAAAGAAGGCTAACATTTTTGATTCCTGGGAAATCATCCTCTTTCTTTGTGATGTATTGATTGAAATGATAATTTCCAAGCTCAAGCCCCTCAACAAGTTCAAGTTCATAGTTTTTTAAGTCTGAAAGTGCGATTGATGTAGCTCGAAGTTTTTTAGCAGTACGTGCTGCAAGTACTCCCGCTTTTCTCGCCGAGCCCATTTTGAGATCTTTTGTATCTCCGAGCCCAACGAGAATGACCGTTGATGCAGGTGCGCTTAGTCCACGAAGAATAAATTTTTGTCCTACTTTGGCTTTGAAGCCTTCATTTGTGGCTAAAGCATGAAGGTCTACGGATAGACCAAGTTCTTTATAGTCGTTTGTTTGATCAGATTTGGCCCATACAAAAAGTATGTCTGAAGAAAGTTCACTGAGTTTACTAAATTTATACTGCATTATTGATCCTTTTATAATTCATAATTGAGAAGTTTTTAGACATAATATTGTCGATTTCGAAAAACCATGGTTCCGATGCTCGTAATACCGACGGTGAGCACAGTGCAGACCAGAAGGCTTATCCACCATTCGATACGAAGGGGTTCATCCATTACGATCTTATCTAAGATGCCCAATCGATCCGTAGCTTGCATCCCAGAAAGGTTTTTAACATGATACTTAACGGCAAGAAGCTCCAGCATCGGAAGGGACGAGAACACGATTTCGATAGTAACGAAGTATACAATACTTGCGAGAATACTTGATGCGAAAATTGCCCCGAGAGCCGCAAAAATTGCCGTATAGGTTACGATACCGGCCGCGCTTGCACCCACTATTTGAAGAAAGTGTTCGGTGCTTGCTCCCATATCTTCGGACTGAAATAGACAGACGAGAAAAAGAATTGCGAGGGGAAGAAGGACGGTAGGAAGCGCCATTAAAATCGCAGCGATCACTTTTCCGAGAAAGAGGATCGGCTTACCGATGGGTCGTAAAGTAAGAAAGGTTAGAGTCCGCCCCTCCATTTCATCGACGATAGCTGGACCTCCGTAGAAGAGTGCCGCTAAAGGAACGAGAAAAGGAATGGTGAGGTTTTCAGCTATTTCGGAAAACATCGTGAGCCCATCTACCGATTCGAACATCACATAGACGATGGCGCCCAACACCGGAACCAGTTGAATTGCTACGAGAGCTTTGGTCTTTCTGGCGAGTAACAATCGTTTGAGTTGTGTACCGACTAAGGTCAAAATCTGCGCGAAGGCACCGAATTGACGGGATGATTTTGTTGCACTCATGGGTTCACCAAGTAATCGAAAACGGCAGTTAAATTATTGTCTAATGAAGACATACGATGAAGTTTTATACCGGATTCTAAGGCTATTTTTGGAATTCGCTCATAACATGCATCAGGATTCGTGGTGGATAGTTCAAATCCGTTCTCAGAAAAATGTAGTGAGATAATATCTTCAAAGGTAGCAAGTTGTGCTGCGAATTTTCTCGGGGCATCACATCCAATCCGTATTGTATGAGGGTGCTCGTCAATCAGTTCACGGATCTTGTAGATATTTCCATCTGCAACAATGCGTCCCTTATTAATGAGCATAATATTGGACGTCATTTGCTCAACTTCGTCGAGAATATGGCTACTCACAATCACGGTTTTCCCAGCGTCGCCGAAACTACGAATGAGATTGATGATATGTCGGCGCCCTACAGGATCTGTACCTGCTAGAGGTTCGTCGAGAAACAAAACATCGGGGTCGTGAGACAAGGCTTGTGCGATCTTGATCCGTTGACGCATTCCCTTCGAATAGGTGCGAATGGGTCGGTCTTTTTGGTCCGTGAGACTCACGGTTTCGATAGCGATTTTAGCCAGATCTGAAGCGTCAGATTTTGAAAACCCTTGAAGACGCGTAAGATAGGTCACAAATTCGTATCCCGTCATTTCCTCATAAAAAGAGTCTTGTTCTGGGACGAAACCGATACGGCTCAGCACATCGCGATTATTCCAGATGAGCTCACCGAAGATACCAACATTTCCTGTGGTGGGTCGAAGTTGTCCGGTGATCACTTTTAAAAATGTTGATTTCCCTGCACCGTTGGGACCAAGAAGACCAAGTACACCAGGGCCAATATCAATGGTCACATCATTGATTCCGATCACTTTTCCATACCAGAGCGAAAGACGTCTTGCCGAAATTACTGCACCTTCGCCGCCAACATGTGGGATTTTAATTTCCATTATGCGACTCCTTCAAGTTTCGATACGCGCCAGAATAAGGTTCCGATTCCCGCGATAGTGAGTGCAAGAAGAACAAAAGGTGAAAGAATGAGAATGCCTTCTAAAATCGCATCATCTGTCAATAACCAGTCGCTCACGATTTTAACGTTTCCAGTGAGGCTCCATAAGCCTGCGTGGTCGGCGCCACTTGTGGCAATCGCTACGATTCCGTTAAGGATAAGCGGTACCACTAAAACGCCTACCCAGGAGAGGACAACATATCCCGTTCTTGAGGTAAGTGAACTAAGCCCTAATAGAATGGCCGAAATCATCATATTGATGAAGGTGATGATTGCGATACCGATGATCACTTTTAGGGCTACGTCTTTGGCGAATTCGCTCTGCCCATATAGTGCGATTCGAAGAACGCCAATAGCTAAAGCGGGGACAATGGAAACAAGGCTGCCTAAGAGAAAAAGTCCAAGGAATTTTCCAAGGATGTAGTCCAACTTAGATAGGGGTTTTGAAAAATAAAGTTGAAAGGTTTTATGGCGAAGATCATCAGAGATTACCCCAGATCCCGCAGCCATGAAGAGCACTGCAAGCGAGAAGGTGACCACTTGAATGTAAAAGGATATGTATTCACCGCTCGGAGCTGTGGGTGCCTGGCCGGTCATCCCTCCCATTGCGTTTCTAACACCGTATTCAGCAAAAACTAAAAAGCCCATGATGAGGGGCGCAAGCCAAAGGAAAATAAGCGTGAGCTTTGTACGTAAAAATTTTAAGTAAGAGGCGAAGGTGGTCGTGGCGATAGTCCACCACACCAGTTTACTATCGATATTACCTTCATATCGTACATAATTTTGGTCATGAATAGCCATTATGCAGCCTCCTCAAGCAGACTTAAAAAAGCAGCTTCTAGGGTGAGCTCGCCGGGGACGAAATGCCGGATTTGAATATTGTTTTCAACAATGGTTTTTAGGATGGCTTGACCATCGTCGTTTTCTTCAACAACAACTTTGACGCGCATACCGTCTTGATTAGCGCTGAATCCTTTTTCGCGAAGAATAGTGATGAGTTTTTCAATATCGTCTTTGGGTTCGATTTCAAAGACACGGTCTCCAGATTTTTTCAGGTCTGCGACTGAACCTTGATGAAGGAGTTTTCCGTTGTTTAACATCACTACAGATTCACAAACTCGTTCTACGTCGGAAAGGAGATGGGTAGATAAGACGACGGAAACGCCGCGTTCTTTTACATCTTCGATTAAGCCTAGGATTTCATCTCTACCTTGTGGGTCCAAACCGTTCGTAGGCTCATCAAGAAACAATAATTTTGGTCCATGAACTAGGGCTTGAGCCAACTTTACACGTTGTTTCATTCCGGTGGAAAAGCCTTTTAGTTCGCGATAACGGGCCTCGCCCAATCCCACATAATAAAGGACTTCGTGTGCTCTTCGGAACGCATCTGCTTTTGGCATTCCCACGAGTCTTCCTCCAAAAGTGACATAATCGACAGCAGTCATATAGGGTAAAAAGCTATCATTTTCGGGCATATAGCCAGTGGCTCTTCGAATATCGGGCGCCTGTTGTGGTAAGCTAAATCCAAGAATTGAGGCGGATCCTCCATCAATGCTAAGGAGACCAAGTAGGGTCTTAATGAGCGTCGATTTACCGGCTCCGTTGGGTCCAAGAAGCCCCACGCTGCCGCTTTCAATTTTAAAAGATACACCATCCAGTGCGCGAAACGTACCGTAATTCTTCTGAACATTTTCGAGGTCAAAAAGCATAAGGTCCTTAAAAAGTGGTCGAAATCGAGTTCCATTAAAATACTACAAGGAAGCAGTACCTAGGAAGGCGGCATTTGAAAAGTCGCCTTTAGAAATTAGTTGAGTACAAAGAAGTATAAGGTCAATGCAATCAGTGAGAACAACATGAGAAGAAGAATCAAAACCGCAAATTTGAGATATTTTCTCGTGTTATTCGCGGTCGTCGCCACAGTCTGGTTTGGGGTATAGTGCTGCATTGCTTGTGCTGTTTGTTGTTTAGGCATCACGCGAGGTGCGTTTTGCTGAGGCACTGGCTGAGGCTGTTGGACAGGTTTGGGCTGAGGAATGGGGGCCATAGCAATGTCTGGAATAGGAGCAAACATTCCGGTCAATTCGCTTCCTGGTACATAGTTTGCTGTCGGTATCATTTTTCGCTCTCGAAGAATTTCCGCCTCGCGAAGCGTAAGTGCTTGAAACATTTCAAGTGCATTCTGAAAACGATCGTCTGCCTTTTTCGCCATAGCTTTCATGATGATGCGTTCCATCGTATTAGCGATTGGCCGTGAGGCAATTTGTGTTGGAGGGGTTGGTTCATTAAAGACATGCATGGTCAGAACTTGCACTGCCGATGCAGACTCAAAAGGAACCTTTCCCGTCATCATTTCGTACAGCATTACGCCAAGGCTGTAGATATCGGTACGGTTATCTAGCGGCTTGGCTTGGGCTTGTTCGGGGGATAAGTATTCTGGAGTTCCGTATACAATACCGGCTTGAGTGAGTTGTTTTTCGCTCGCTCCAGAATTCGTTATTTTTGCGATTCCAAAATCGAGAATTTTTACAAAATTCGATTCACCACGGAAGTGAGTGAGAAGCACATTATCGGGTTTTAGGTCACGGTGGACGATGTCCAGATCATGTGATTCGGCAAGAGCACTACACATTTGTTTTACGATTTTAATCGCGACCAGTTCGTCCATCAATCCGAGCTTGAGTTCTTCGCGCAAAGATCGTCCACTTACGAATTCCATCGCAAGATACATAAGATTGGCAGGTGTGCGTCCAAAGATAAAAACACGAATAATGTTAGGATGGGTGAGCATGCTGATCACCCTAGCTTCGCGATTGAAGCGTTCTTTTATCTCTTCACTTTCTGCGGCTTGTCCATGCAACACTTTGATTGCAATATCTTGATTAATCGTGGGTTGATTGGCGAGGTAAACTGCACCCATACCACCTTCACCGAGTTTACGGGTGATGGTGTAATCGCCAAATAATTTTGTTCCAATTAGACCTTGAGTCTTTGCTTGGGGGTGCATGTGATGCTCCGTCAATTTTGTTTGGATTTATACCATGTAATAGGGCGAGATCAACTTCCCATTAACTATTATGAATACTCTCTCACTTCTTTGCATGTCTTAGTAAGGCATAAAACTTGTAAATAGAGTCCGTTTTCGCTATATACTTTGCGGCTGTTGAGTCCAATGAATGAATTATAAATGTATGTTTTTAAGACTCCCGTTTTTTAAAAGGTAAAAAATGCTACGATCTACGTCTCTAGGTTTTCTCTTTCTTATTTCATTTCTCGTATTTTCGTGTGGTGATATTGAGAAAAAGAAGAAAAAATCGAAAAATAACGATTCGAATCCTGTGAATAATCAAAAGACTTCTAATAACCAAAAAGCTTCTAATAACGGTACAAAAACAAGTAATAATAAGAGTACTACCTCTCAAAATAATACGACGAAAACGACCAACAATAATAGCACCTCAAATAATAATACTTCTCCCTTCTGTGGAAATGGACGTGTAGAAAGCGGCGAAATCTGTGATGGGAATTGTCCTACCACTTGCGATGATTCCCAAGTTTGTACCTCGGACAAGCTGGTGGGATCTTCAGTATCTTGTGATGCTGAATGCATTTTCGACAAAGTTACAGCGTGTATTGATGGAGACGGTTGTTGCCCTGCAAATTGTGGGAGCAAAGACAATGATTGTGAATTGTGCGGTAATGGTAAAATTGATGGTGCTGAAACCTGTGATAATGCTATAGCGAATGGTCGAGATTCTTGTCCCAGCGCGGCTTCGTGTTCGGATAACGATGCATGTACCACCGATTCTTTAGTGGGAAGTGCTGCTCAATGCGACGCACAATGTTTGAATAAAGCAATTACACGTTGTGTGAATAGTGATGGGTGTTGTCCCGCAAATTGTAACTCAACTAATGATAACGATTGCACACAAAGTATGTGGGGAAGTGCTTGTACTGGAGACGGACAGTGTGGAAGAGGTTTTTGCCTTAGCGAAAGCGAGTACGAAAATCCTGGGGGTTTTTGTACGCTCCGGTGCCAGAATACAAGCGAGTGTGGTCAGAACGCATTCTGTTCTGGTGGTCTTTGTATCCCTTCTTGTACCAACGATTCTGAATGTAGAAATAGTTACGCTTGTACGAATTTTTTCAATACTGGTAAAACGTGCATCCGAGATACCTTTCTAGATCGACCCGGAAAAGCTTGTACTAACAACTCAAGTTGCCAAGGAGGGATTTTTGCCAATCTATGTATTGACGCCAGCATAAATCCAAGTTTTATCGGGGGCTATTGTTCGTCTGGTTGCTTAGGAGCGAATAGCGGTTTATGTCAGGGACGATCGAATTGTACAAAATTGGGTACAGATCCAAACGGAAACCCAAACTATTTTTGTCTCCAACAATGTAGCCAGAATTCCGATTGTAGAGGGGGGTATTTATGCAGAGATTTCGACGGGAACAATAATAAAGAATGTTATCCAGGTGCAGTTGGGAATGGAGGCATCGGAGATTCGTGTTCACAGATTCAAGATTGTGCGGGTGGAGAGAATGGATTTTGTGCCTCTACACAGGATGGATATTGTTCTTTAAATTGTGCCGGAAATGCGTCTCTTTGCGGAAACGATCTTTGTGTGCCCATTGGAAATGAATTGGTTTGTATAAAAGCGTGCATCAATTCGAATGATTGCCGATTTGGCTATGAGTGTCGCGATGGGATTAACAGTGACAAAGGATGTTTTCCAACTCCATAAAATCCCTCCTAAATCTTGAATTTCTATTCTGATTTGTATAACCATTGCTTTGTCGGTTCCATAGAAAAAGTTTTTTGAATTTTTCAACCACTTATTACGTAGAACCCTTCGTGCTTTAATAGTTAAAAATCTGGACGTCAGAGCGTCCAAAAATGAACAGGAAAAAAATGCAATTTATCAAAATATTTGCACTGCTATCTTTAGTGTCTCTTTCCTTTGCCTGCGGCGAAGATGATAAGAAGAAAAAAGAAGATAACAATGTAACCGCTGAATGTAATAGTAACGCTGATTGTAATGGGAGTATCTGTAATCTCTCAACCCATAAATGTCAGGGTGGTACCAGCAATAACTCGAAAACGAATAATAAAACCAACAACAAAACCAACAATAATAAAACGAACAATAATAAAACGAACAATAAAACTACAACCAACAACAAAACCACAGCAGAATGTGGTAACGGTATAAAAGAAGCCAATGAAATTTGTGATGGCGATTGTCCGACAAGTTGTGACGATACCAAGGTTTGTACCAAAGACACGCTTACTGGCGCTGCCGCAACTTGTGACGCTACCTGTCAAAACGTACCCATCACCCAATGTATAGATGGTGACGGATGTTGTGCTCCAGGATGTGATGAGACTAACGATCTTGATTGTAACCTATGTGGAAACGGTGTCGTTGATGCTGGCGAAAAGTGCGATAAAGGTATTGCAGCGGGAATGGCAGGAGCCTGCCCAACTACATGTGCAGACAACGATATGTGCACCAACGATGCATTGGTAGGAAGTGCCGACCAGTGTAGCGCTGAATGTTCTAATATCGCTGTGACCGCTTGTCTTAGTGGTGACGGATGTTGTCCAGCAAATTGTGATGCTACCAACGATCTTGAGTGTACTGCTAATGGAACTTTCTACGGCGGTCCTTGTACGGATAACGCGAATTGTGGAACTGACGGTTTTTGTCTTACTGAGGCCAACTCGGGTAACGTCGGTGGATATTGCGTGAAGGGGTGTATGGCAACGGCAGATTGTGGTGCTAACGCTTTTTGTTCCGGTGGTGCATGTCTTCCGACTTGTAACGTAGCCGCAGATTGTAGAGCTGGATACAAATGTTCTGATTTCTTTGGAAGCGGAAAAACCTGTATCCGTGATACCGCTCTTGCTGCACCTGGTGCTGCTTGTACGGGTGATGATTTATGCCAATCTTCTATTTTTCCAGCTTCATGTTTGAACTCAGGAACAAATACAAACACCGACTTTCCTGATGGATATTGTATCGCAACGTGTCTTGGAAATGATGACCTCTGTCAAGACGGATCTCGCTGTACCAAAGTCGGAACCGATGATCAGGGCCAAGATAATTTTTTATGTACTGGTGCTTGTACTACTGACGCTCAATGTAGAACTGGATATCTTTGTTCTGACATCGATGGAAACGGTAATAAAGAATGTTTCCCTGGAGCTACTGGAGCCGGCGTGCCTGGTGACGTGTGTACCGCTGTTCAGGCTTGTGCAGGCGGAACTGATGGTTTCTGTATTCAAAGCGACGATTTCATAGGTGGATATTGCACTACGAGTTGTGGCGCCGGAGGTTCCGCATGTGCAATGGGTTCACAATGTACCACGATCGGAACGAATAATAAGCTATGTCTAGATTCATGTGATCCAATGATGATGAATTCATGCCGCCCAGATTATTCTTGTGTTGATATGGACGGCGACGGTACCAGCGAATGCTTCCCTATCGCATCGGGCACTGGAGGAATTGGTTCATCTTGTACTAAATCTCAAGATTGCGCTGGCGGAAAAGACGGGTTCTGTGGAGAATTGCAAGACGGGTATTGTACCATCCGCTGCGCAACAAATGCTAACGTTTGTGGAAACGATAACTGTGTCGATTTGCAAGGTGGTAGTTCTCTTTGTTTCGATGCGTGTACCAACAATAACGATTGTCGTACCGGTTATAGTTGTGGGGCTACTGGAGCCACCATGTCTTGTATTCCTAACTAAGGTCGTTAAACAGTCCTTGTCAGCGCCTCCTTTTAGGGGGCTTTTTTTTGTTCTCCTTTTTTTGATAAGCTTTTATGCCTTTTGCTTTCTTGCTAAGGTCCCTTCTTTTCTCTGAAGGATAATGGATGTTAAAACTGAAGATGATCATTGTTTTGGTTCTTGGGTTATGTGTTTCGTGTAGCGGAAAAAAAACCGAAAAACCGAAAATGATTAAAGTAAACAATTCAACCAATAATAATCATACGAATAATAACAAACCTACGAATAACAGGTCGAACAATAACACCACTCAAACCACTTTTACGATTGCTGATACAGGTTGGGATAAACCCTTCAAGAATCCGAATTGTCTAGCCAAAGATCGTCCTCCTGCAAAAACAAGCGTAGCTTTGGAGCCCGCATTTCCATCGTTGAGTTTTCAGTTCCCTCTCTTCGCGCGACAAGCTCCAGGCGATGATTCAAAATGGTATGTGGTGGAAAAAGCGGGCCGAATCCAGATGTTCGAAAACAAATATACCACCACAAAAAAGGAAGTGTTTGTGGATATCTCAGATAAAATAGTGGCAAATGGAGAAAAAGGATTGCTGGGTTTCGCCTTCCACCCCAAATGGAAAACCAACAATCAAGTCTTTCTTTCCTACACACTTCCGCCCAGTTCAAAGCCGATTTCAATCGTCAGTAAGTTTACTATTGTGGGAGGGAGAATCGATACCTCTACTGAGGTCGAGTTAATTCGTTTGGTGCAGCCTTACTCAAATCACAACGGAGGTGATATCGAGTTCGGTCCGGACGGCTTTCTATACGTCGGTTTTGGAGATGGCGGTTCTGGCGGCGATCCACATAAAAACGGACAAAATGTGAATACGCTCTTGGGGTCTATTTTAAGGATTGATGTGGACAAAAAAGAAGGTGGAAAAAATTACGCGATTCCCACCGACAATCCCTTCGCTCAGAGTGGTGGAGCTCCTGAAATCTATGCTTGGGGTATTCGGAATCCATGGCGTTTTTCTTTTGACATTGACAGCGGAAAACTTTGGGTGGGTGATGTTGGTCAAAATAAGTTTGAAGAAGTTTCGATCGTTGAAAGAGGGGGAAACTATGGATGGTCTAAGAAAGAAGGGTTTGCCTGTTTTGACGCAACCCCTCCTTGCGACAAACTTCCTTTTATCGATCCCATTCTTGATTATCCACGTAGCGACGGTCAGTCGATAACGGGCGGATATGTGTATCGCGGAAAAGAGATTCCCAATCTTGTCGGGAAATATATCTTCGGCGATTTCGTGTCTCAAGAAATTTGGACACTTATTTTTGATCCCAATACTGGAAAAGCAACAAAACGAAGTTTGTTAAACGCAGGATTTCGCATCGCTTCCTTTGCACAAGATAATCAAGGCGAGGTTTTTGTTCTCGACTTTTCGAACGGAAAAATGTTGAAGCTTAAAAAGGCTTCAAATGATACACCTTCCACTTTTCCTAAATTACTTTCTGAAACGGGATGTATGGATCCCTCCGACATAAAGAAGCCTGGTGCAGGACTCTATCCTTATGAGGTTAACGCTCCTTTCTGGTCCGATGGAGCGGAGAAAGAACGGTTTTTTGCGATACCTGATCACAAAAAAATAAGTGTAAATTCTGAGGGACGTTTTATTTTCCCGAAAGGAAGTGTCTTAGTTAAGAATTTCCGAATCGACAAGAAATTGGTCGAAACACGATTACTCATGTTGCATGATGATGGAGATTGGGGCGGATATTTGTACGAGTGGAACGACGATGAGAGTGAGGCTTTTTTATTGGAAGGTGAAAAAACGAAAGTTCTTTCCAATGGTCAGCGTTGGATTTTCCCTAGTCGATCTGAATGCATGATATGTCACACAAGCGCGGCGAGTCGCGTGTTAGGTACCGAAATTGCCCAGCTCAATAAAGAGATGAATTATCGTTCAACAGGTCGACGATCAAATCAATTGAGGACATTAAAATCTATCGGCGTTCTCGACGATAGTGTGGGTGAAATCAATACCTTGGCTCGCCTAGTTGATCCCTTCGGAAATGCAGATCTTGATAAAAGAGCACGTTCCTATCTGCATACTAATTGCGCTTCTTGTCATTTGGAGGGGAACGATTTACGTGTCGATTTCGACTTTAGTTATACTTCCAACTTAAATAGTTTTTGTGAACAGGACGTTCTCAAGCCCTTCACATTGTCTAACCCGAAAGTCATTTCGCCAGGCGATGTAAAGAATTCGATGGCGCTCTACAGGGCATCGCGACGTGACGCGAATTCAATGCCGCCTTTTGGTTCAGCTCTCGTTGATGAAAAAGGAATTCTTTTGTTGAATGAATGGGTTAAGAATTTAAGCTGTCCATAATATAAGGAGTTTTTGAAATTTTAAAAAAACTATGAGCTATAGAATATGCTAGTCCTTTAAGGAAATAATAATATAAAAAGTATTAAACTTGATTACGACGGTCCTAACGTAAGTTGTATTTGAGTTTACTTTTTTCGTTTACCAAAAAAGCCCGACGCTTTTTTCCACTTCTCTCCGTTCAATAGGGCCTCTTGGAGCTTGCTGGGATCTTTGTTTAGGTGTGTTATTCCCTTAGAGGGAGCTACCATCCCACGCGCCGAATAAACGGTATCCGCAATAATTTCTCCTTCGAAACTATGTCCCGTTTCGAGGATGAGGGTCGCCTTTGCAAATGACAAAATGTTTTGGTTCAGCTCTTGTTGACGAAAAGGGAATTCTCTTGTTGAATGAGGGGAGAAATTAAGTTGTCCATAAAATAAGGAGGTAGTACCCGTGAAATTGCGTTTAATTATAATGCGCCATGCTAAAAGTTCTTGGGATGAACTCACGCTAAAAGACCATGAACGCCCTCTCAATAAACGGGGTCGACGCGATGCTCCGAGAGTAGCCCGAGCGCTACAACGCATAGGGTGGGTACCCGATCTTATTATTAGTTCGGATAGCATGCGTACAAGTGAAACCTTCACGTTGATGTTGCCTGAGTTCGAAAAGGAACCGAGGGTAATGAGCACCCGAAATTTTTACGGAGCTGGTGCTCTCGAAATTGTGGAAGAATTGGAAGGCGTGGAAGATGCACCTACCGTTCTTGTGCTAGGGCATAACCCGGGTTGGGAAAACGCGATTCATTATTTTTGTAAAGAAGATCATACCATGACGACTGCAAATGCTGCACTATTGGAGGCCCATGCTTCGGATTGGATCGAGGCTACATCGCGAGATGGATTTCGTTTTGTCGCGATATTGAAGCCCAAAGAGCTGGACGAATGATTTAACGGTTAAAAAAAGCTTTCGAAAAATAATAAAGATTTTGAGGATGACCAAGATATTTTTAGGGCACAACATCGAAGAAAGGGAGGTAAGTCTACTGAGTATTACAAAGAAAAGCGGGAGTATTTTGCTTTTAGAGGAAGAAAAACCTTTCGATAGTGTAGAGCTCGCGATGAAGTTTTACAGTGAGAAAATTCGAGAAATCTTGTCTCAGGATTGGAAGGTCTGTTAGTTCGGTACAGTGTCGCGTCTTAGCTTTCTTCGATTTCTTTACCAATAGCGTCTTCGATTTCATCTACAATAGTACGATATTCTTCTGGACTAAGTCCTAGTTTTTCTCGAAAACGATGCATCATCATAAGCTCGCTAAATTGGAAAACGCGATCTGCCGCCGCCATATTTACGATTTGATATAGCGCGGTTTTAGCGGTCGACTTATCTGCGGACAGACGCTTCCATAAGGTATCCGATTCCTTTGGGGCTTGGGTCATCCACGCCTTTACTACCGAGTGAATTTCCTCAACAAGATCGATTCGCGCAAGTAACTCCGATAGCACTTGGCGTTCCTTCGCTTGGATTTCTCCATCTGCCCATGCACATAAAAATACGGCCCGGAGTATGTCTAATTTCGTTGTCGCTTCCATCACTTCCTCGGTTTAGGCTTTCTTTAACCTACGTCGAATCTTTGAAATGATAAAGTCCAGTTCTTCTGCACGAGTAATCGTCGAAAGAATCAAAAGTACGATTCCGAAAATGAGGCTGCCCACAGAAAATTGAATCAAAGGCTCCCATTTACTTCCGGTGAGGACGATCCATTTCGAAATTTGGTAGGCGGCTAATCCTGACAAAGCTCCATGAAAGCATCCAGAAAGGATGCTTTTGAAAATAGGGAAGATTTCAACACCACCATTTTTCCAGCGGTAGACCAGAAGCGTGGCGATCGCGTTGAGGGTAATTCCGATTGATGTGGCGATTGGCAGACCCATTGTTCCCATCGAGTCCTGCAAAATATAGTAAATCGGTATCGCAATAAAACCGATACTCGTAGAGATAATCATTGGGGTAAGGGTATCTTTTCTGGCGTAGAAACCACGAACAGCAAAAGTTTGGATGCTCCAAAAAGCGAGACCCATGGCGAAAAAGATCAAAAGATTTGCGGTAATCGTGGCATCTGAATCCGTAAAAGCGCCCCTACGAAATACAGTAAAAACGATTGGGCGAGAAAGAGCGGCCAACCCTGCTCCAGCTACGATGGCAAGAAAACTGACTCTTTTCAAAGACGCGGTCATCATTTTTCCCATCTCATCAAACTTGCCTTCGTGAAAAAGTCGCGTCAAAAAGGGAAGGGCAGCTTGCCCCGCGGCCTGCCCGATAATGGCGAAAGCGACCATCATTAATTTCCGACTATTTGCTAACCACGACATTGCTCCTTCTCCGTGCAGGCTCCCAAAGTAATTGAGAATCCATTGGTCGGCGGTCACCAGTCCCACACCAATGGCAAGGGGAAAAGAGAGTTTTACGAATTTTATAAATCCCGGATCTTTCAATTTAAAAAGGAAACGTACTTTCAGTTCTTTCCTTGCAGCAAAGAAAGTCAGACCAAAAGGTCCCAAAGCAGCCCCCACTAAAACGCCCACTGCAAAACCTACGATTCCCAAGTAGGGCTCCAAAAGAACCCCTCCCAGAATAATGCAAATATTATAAATAAGTGGGGAGATAGCTGCAGGCCAGAAGGTTTCTCTTACAAAAAGGGTGGCTTGAAATAATCCTCCAAAGAAGAAAAGGAGCTGTGCGGGTAACACGATCCTTGTCATAAGAACGGCCAATTTTATCTGTTCGGGATCGTCAAAGCCAGGCGCAAGAACAGGGATAAGTTGTGGAGCGAAATAACCAGCCACGATAATACACAAGAGAAGAATCGTTCCCATCGTGCTCGCCACGACCGAGAATAATCGCCAACCGCCCTCTTCGTCATCCTTGGCAATATAGGAAGAAAAGAGCGGAATAAAAGTGATAGAAAGCGTTCCTGCAGCGAGGAAATAGGACATCTGTTCGGGGATTTGAAATGCAGCGAGGTATGCATCGGTTTGGTTCGAAGCGCCATGGAAATACGCGATAATAGCTTCACGCAAAAAGCCCAAAAGGCGACTTAATAGTACTCCCCCAGCGAGCAACGCGGCGGCCATTCCCATTCGATGTGCGTTCGTTTTTGACATAATAACTTTAACCGAAAATACATGAGAGTATTCCATATATTTCGCGCTTGGCTAATTATAGATGTTTTAACTTATTTATTGATATCTCGATGCCGAACTTCAACGTTCCATGATTGACCACGAAGGCGAACACCTATGGATTCGGAAACGGCAACAGAACGATGATGACCGCCAGTACATCCTATTCCGATGGTAAGGTAGCTCTTCTGTTCCCGGACGTAATGGGGAAGCATAAAATCTGAAACGTTGCGAAATACTTGTATGAATTCTCCGGTTTCGTTTTGCCCCAATACATATTCTTGTACTTGGGGATCGAGTCCGGTTTTTTCACGAAGTCCCTCAACGAAATAGGGATTGGGAAGAAAGCGCACATCAAAAACAAGATCGCATTCAGGAGGTAGACCGTGCTTATACCCAAACGAAAGAAGGGTGATTTTTAAACCCGTTTCTCGGTCCAACGCGAATTCTTCTTTGATGAGAGCTTTGAGGGTATGAGGCGTGTGATGTGAAGTATCAATAACGCGATCGGCATGGTGGCGTAGCGAGTTGAGCAAACTTCGTTCTGCAAGAATACCATCTCTCACCGTTCCCCCATCAGACATAGGATGAGGCCGGCGTGTTTCTGAATAACGTCGGATCAAAGTATCGTCGGAGGCATCGAAAAAAGCGACAATGAGATTGACACCTTCACTACGAAGATTGCTGATCATTTCGTCGGCTTGCTCAAGAAATTGCAGTTCACGTGTATCCACTACAAATGCAAAATCCTTAATCGGTGAGGTCGAACTTTGTGTGAGCTCCAAAACTTTGGGCAACAAAGGCACAGGAAGATTATCGATACAAAAATAGCCGGAATCTTCTAACGCCTTAATGGCGGTCGATTTTCCCGACCCACTGACACCCGATACTATAATAACGCGTTGAGTACTGTTAGCATTCTTTTGAGTCAAAGCGGAATCTCCCGTTCGAAAACACTCAAACTAGTATAGCGTTGAGTCCTAATAGTCCAGTAATTAAAAGGGTGAAACCCTAAAGATAGGATTCGGGATCGAAGTAGGCGAGAATCAGCTTCGCCGTATTTAATCCCACACCTTTGACTTCCAATAATTGGTCGATAGTAGCATTTTTTACTTTTTTTGTGCTTCCAAAATGCCGGAGTAAATCTTTGCGCGTTTTCGGACCGATTCCGTTAATATTATCCAATTCAGAGCGCAAGGTTTCTTTGCGGCGAAGTTGTTTATGAAAGGTTATAGCAAAGCGATGAGCCTCATCACGCAGGCGTTCCAATAAATATAACTCTGCTGCATGAGGTTTCAAAACCACTGGGTTTTTCCTGTTGGGTATGAATACGCGCTCTGGCGAGCGGGTGACTTCGGCATCTTCGAACCCCACTTTATCGACGCGGCTTTTTGCTAGAGAGACCACATCGATTTCGTTTAAACCGAGGTCTTGGAGGACACTCACCACTTGCCCAAGTTGTCCTTTCCCGCCGTCGATGACAATAAGTTGAGGTCCTTTTTCTTCCTCTTTAACCACTTTCAAAAGACGGCGATTTAGCATTTCTCTCATGCTCGCGAAGTCATCCTGGCTTGTGACTTCTTTCATTCGAAAACGTCGATACTCCCCTTTATCTGCTAGTCCATCGATAAAAACGACCTGGGAACCGACGATCTGTTTGCCTTGAAAATTGGAGATATCAAAACATTCGATACGTTTGGGGAAGTTCTTTAGATGCAGTTTATTTTGAAGGCGTTCAAGGAGATCTTGATGTTGTGCTTCCTTATCAATGCTCTGCTCATAGGCAACTTTTGCATTGAGTTTGGCGGTGGATAAAAGCGCTTTTTTATCACCTCTTTGCGGAACTAAAATAGTAACCTTTCTTCCTTTATGTTCCGATAAGATTTCCGAGAGGCTTTCCATTTGCGTTTCAGGGAGGGGAATCGGAATAAGAATTTCTTGGGGTATGAAGTGGTCCGTAGAATAGTATTGGTTAAGAAAGTTGGAGAGAATATCTTCGTCCGGAAATTCTTGATCGGAGAAGGGAAATGCTTTTGCGCCTTCCAAACGTCCTTTTCGGACGAAAAGAATTTCGATGGTGAGGTCCGTGGCTTCGCGATGTATTCCAAATACGTCGCGGTCGGTCGCGGTATCGGAAATGGCTTGTTGGCGTTGCATGGATCGGGAGATAGATTGCAATTGGTCACGGATTCGAGCGGCTCTTTCGAACTCCAGTTCTTCGCTTGCCTCAAGCATACGAGTTTCTAAAGTGCTTTTAAGTTCCTTTGCTTTTCCGTCCAAGAATAAAAGCGCTTCCTGAAGATTAGTTTGATATTCTTCTTTATCAATATCGAGCACACATGGTGCAGGGCAACGCTTAATCTGGTGTTGTAAACATGGACGGCTTCGAGAGTTTAGAACCTTGTCTGGACAGGTGCGAAGTTGGAAATAACGATTTAGAATTCCCAGGGTTTGACGAATCGATTTTGCGTTATGAAAGGGTCCAAATAAACGCTCATTTTTTTTCTTAACGCGATCCTGAGGACGAGAACGAATGACTTCTACGCGTGGCCATTCCTTAGACAAGTTTACTTTTAGTGATAGAAAACTTTTATCGTCTTTTAGGCGGATATTAAATCGCGGTTTATGACTTTTGATGAGGGTATTTTCTAAAAGCATCGCCTCTTTTTCGTTTTCGGTAACGATAGTTTCGATGCTTCCTAAGAGAGTGGGAAGGGTGGCAATGAAAGCCCGGTGATCTCCACTAAGATTAAAATAAGATCTTACTCGAGAATTAAGATTCTTCGCTTTTCCCACATAAATAATTTTCTTTTTTTTATCGCGCATGATGTAGCACCCCGAATGCTGTGGGATGCTAGATAGTGCGCTTTTGTGATCAAAGAGTTCGGTCATGAGGAGTCGAGAGAATCAGAGGCGGGATGGAAGGAATAAAGTAGAAAGGTTTACTTTTTTTGTTTGATTTAGGGAACTGGCGGAACGACGTTTTTAGCTCCTTTGCCCCAGCATTGGATTCCATCGTTTTGAAGGAGCGCACATGTAAAATCGTCACCTGCACTAATTTCTGTTGCTTTTAAATTTGTGGGAACATCGGTCTGTCCAAAGGTGTTGTCGCCCCAGCATTCGACTTCGTTATTCGATTTTAGCGCACACGCATGTTTGTTTCCTGTTGCAAGACCTTCGAAGCTGGATCCTGGTGGAATGTTTGTTAAGATTGGGGTTTGACCGTTTGCAGTAGAGTATTCACACGAAATCGATCCTCCATCGAGAAGACAAAGGTAGTTCATACCAACATCAAAACTTTGCCCGGTTAAGGTTTTACTTGTAAACAATTGCTTTGTACTATTCCAACAGTGGACCGTGTCGACGCCTTTCTTTTTTGCACATGTAATTCCTTTTCCGACAATAACCTTTGTGTAATCCGATTGTTGGTAAATGCTTTGAATCGTTGTTCCGTGATAGTTCCAACATCGAAGGTCATCATCTTTAATCCCACACCAATAATCCCCCACACTGAGATTTGTAAAACCAGGCGAGGAGACCCACTTCAATGGATTCTTAATGTTATTACCCCAACAGGCAATTTTACCGTCGCTTTGTAACACACAGGTTCTTCGGAAACCCGCTTTCACGAATTTGAAAGTGTCCATACCCGCATAAGTTATATTTGACTGGTTTCTATTGTTTAATCCCCAACATTTCGGTTTACCCTTTTCAAAAACGCAGACATGATCTCCACCAGCTGATAGTTTGGTATATTTTTCTCCTGAGGTACAGGATAAAGCCGTTAAACGGCATTGTTCAGTACAGGTCAGATCACCAGAAAAATCGGGTCCTGGTGGATAATTGTTGGGGATTTGGCGTGACGCACAGGTGATAGTTGAGTCGATTTTAGGTAGTGCCGCCATCACCGAAGCGTCACATAATTCGCCTTTGGTATGGTCTAAAATTCCGTCTCCACAAGTGTAACAGGTAGAGGTATCGATATCGCAATTTGAGCAAAGAAGCTTTCCACCAGTAAAAGATCCGAAGTCACTACATATGGGAGCTCTGGGGTTTGCACCATTCATTTTAGCGAAATCATTTTCATCACAAATTTCGTTCGAGTCGAGACTTCCATTACCACAGGTATTTACGCATTGGGAGGTATCAAACTTACATCGCTTACAAGCGAGGTGACCTCCATTTAGATTTGCTAAATCAACGCAGGTTTTTTGTCCAAGGTTCTCACCATCACAATCTTCATCGCCACTGATCATTCCATCTTCACATGTAGAACATTCAGAGGTTTCTATTTTGCACTCATCGCTACATTTTAGAGTACCTCCCTCGAAGCCGTTATCTGTGCAACTTTTTCCGCCAAAATCTGTACCCTCACATTCTTCACTACCATTTTTAACGTTATCCCCGCATTTGTAGCACTCAGTAGTATCAAAACCACAATTAGCACATTTTAGATTACCTCCATCAAAGCCCTCGCTTACACATGTTTTTCCGTTAAGAAGTTCACCATCACAAACTTCGTTTGTCCCCAATCTCTCGTTCCCGCATTTATCGGTGCACTTTGAGGTGTCAAAAGTACAAGTATCTGAACAGCTGAGCATTCCGCCGTTGAAGCTTCCCGCGTCTGAACAGGCCTTTGAATTAAGGTCTTCTTTATCACACTCCTCTTCACCGTTCTTTGTCCCATCTCCACATTTAAAACATTTTGTAGTATCTAGCTCGCAGGTATTTGAGCACGAAAGAGATCCTCCATCGAAACCTTCTTTCTCGCATGTTTTTCCGCCCAAATCGGTTCCGTCACACGCTTCGCCCTTATCCAGTTTCCCATTTAAACACAGATTTTTTGGGGTTGTCTTGTTATTCGTTTTGTTGTTCGTCTTATTATTTGTCCTGGCGGGAACTTCCGTTGTCCCGTCGTCGAAAAATAAACAGCCAGAGAGAAGAAAGAAAAACGAGAGGTATTTTAGGTTCACAATAATTTCCAGTAATACTTTTTGTTTTTATAGTATGCGGATCCTGTCTCGATCTTCAAATAAAAACATCGTAAATGTTGCATTCGTTGATTTTCGTAATCCTTCCCTTCTATCTACAGGAAGCATGAGCAGGAAAGCGGAAAGGAAACGGTAAACTTAAGGGATTGGGGGAATTATGTTCTTTGCACCTTTGCCCCAACACTTAATCCCACCACCAAAGACCAATGCACAGGTGAAATTATCTCCCGCGCTAATTTCGGTCGCCTTTAAATTTAGAGGAACATCACTTTGTCCATATTTATTTTCTCCCCAACATTGGACTTCCTTGTTGGTTTTTATCGCACAAGCATGGTTGTCCCCAGCAGCAATTTCGGTGAAGTTAGATCCGGACGGAATATTGCTAAGCGTAAGTGGAGGATTCGTTTTTGTGGTCTCACAAGAGATGGACCCGTTTTTTAGGAGACAAATGAATTGCGAGCCTACGTCGAAATTCTTTCCTTCTAATCCTTTATCCTTGAGTAAGCCCCTTCCCTTAAGGTCCCAACAATCGATCTTGGTCACGTTTTTTTGATATGCACACACCAGTTGTTTTCCGACTTTCACGTTCACATGATCCCACTTTTCAAAAACTGTATGTTGCGCAATATTCCAACATCGCACTTTGGAATTCTCGGTGGTTGCACACCAAATATCACCCACACTCAGATCTTGATATCCGGCTATGGTGTTGGACTTCCAATTGCTTAGCTTATTACCCCAACATCGCAACTGATCATCACTTCCTATCACACAGGTTCTTCGGTAACCGGCATTAATATCTTTAAAGGCACCCATCCCCGCTTTCGCGGCGTCAGACTGCCGCCTATTATTTAATCCCCAACATCGGGGTTTTCCGGTTTCAAAAACGCATACATGCTCTCCACCTGCAGAAAGTTTCGTATAGGTTTTAGAAGATTCACAACTAAGCACAGTGAGTCGGCATTGTTCCGTGCAGGTTAGTTCGCCTCTAAAACCAGGTCCCGGAGAGTAGTTGTTTGGAATCGCACTAGAATCACATTGATACTTCGGATTGATTTTCTGATTTGCGGCTGATGCATCGCATTTCTCTTCGGCCCCCAAAATTCCATCGCCGCATGTGAAGCATTGTGAAAGATCCAGAACACAATCAGAACAGACGTTTTTTCCGCCTTGAAAAGCGAAATCTGCGCAAGCTTTGGCGAACTTCGCGCCATCACATTCTTCACCAGCATCAAGTGTGTTCCCACACGTCGTCACGCATTCCGAAGTATCGAAGGTGCAATCGTTTTTACACTTTAGCCGTCCTCCGTTATTATTGTCTATCCCTTTACAGCTCGTTTTTCCGTCAAGATCTCCGCCATCACATTCCTCAGAGCCGTTCTTGATTCCATCTCCACATTTAAAACATGCAGTGGTGTCGATTTTACATTTATCGTTGCACTTAAGCTCACCTTCATCAAAACCTTTATCGCTACACGATGAACCTCCAAAATTTTGGGTATCACATTCTTCACCCTTGTTAATCGCTCCGTCTCCACATTTAAAGCATTGGGAGGTATCAAAAGCACACCGGTCGCACGCTAATGTTCCACCTGCGTAGCCTTGGCTTTCGCAAGTTTCTCCGCCGAGCTCCTCACCATCACAAACCTCGCCTTCGTCAAGTTTCCCATCACAAGCTTTTGTGCATTCAGAGAGATCGAAGCTACAATCCGAACTGCATTTAAGAGGTCCACCGGTGTACTCGCCGATTCCCTGACAGCTCAAGTTTTCGCCAAGGTCTGCTCCGTCACATTCCTCCTCACCGTTTTTGATCTCATCTCCACACTTGTAGCATTGGGCAGTATCGAGTTCGCATTTATCGGAGCATAGAAGTGTGCCACCTGTAAAGCCTTCGCTCTCACAGGTCTTTCCCTTTAACTCTTTTCCCTCGCAGACTTCATCTTTATCCACTTTTCCGTTTTGACAGGTTTCTTGTGGAGTGGTGCCATGGGTCATGTTTGGTGAAGGATCTTCGGCTGAAGAACAACCAGCGAGAAGAAAGAAAAACCACAGGTATTTTAGATTCACAATTGTTTCCATTATTTCGATAGAGTTTAGAGTATGCGGATCTAAATTGAGATCTTCAAATAAAAAATAAGACATTGAGAGAGGCGGAATTTCATAAGCACCTTTACTCGATTCTCTCGTGGTAGTAGTGATGAAAAGAGAAACTTTAGCAGCGCAATTTGCACAACAAAAGGATGGTTTATTATGGCAATTAAAATCGCAATTAATGGGTTTGGAAGAATAGGTAGAAGCGTGGCGAGAATCGCTGCAAACGATCCCAACGTCGACCTCGTGGCAATTAATGATCTTACAAGTCCAGACCAGTTAACCTACCTTTTTAAATATGATTCGGCCCATGGTAAATTCGATGGTGAGGTTGAGCTGGTTGATGGCGACATGATCATTAACGGTGATAGAATGAAAGTTCTCTCTGAGCGTGATCCTTCAAGACTTCCTTGGAAAGAACTTGGTGTGGATTACGTTCTAGAATGCACAGGTTTTTTTCGGAAACGTGAGGACGCGGCTAAGCATATTGAAGCTGGCGCAAAATTCGTTCTTATTTCTGCTCCTGGAAAAGGCGTGGATATGACTTTCGTTAAAGGCGTTAACCACGAAAAATTCACTGCGGATATGACCATTATCGATGTGGCAAGTTGCACTACAAATTGTCTTGCTCCGGTGGCGAAAGTTCTCAACGATAGTTTTGGAATAGAGCACGGTATGATTACTACTATTCACAGCTATACTAATGATCAAAGCTTATTGGATTCGCCCCATAAAAAAGATTTCCGTCGCGCCAGAGCAGCGGCAATCAATATGGTTCCTACTTCTACCGGTGCAGCTGTAGCCGTATCCCGTGCGCTTCCGGAGCTTGCGGGTAAACTTGATGGCATGGCGATTCGCGTACCTACTCCCAACGTTTCTGTCGTCGATCTTGTAGTCCATCTTAAGGAAAAAGTTACTGTAGAATCTGTAAACGCCGCTATGAAGACGGCATCAGAAGGTCCACTAAAAGGAATTCTCGGTTATACTGAGGAACCCTTGGTTTCTACCGATCTTATGAACGACCCACGCTCATCTATTTTTGATGCGGGATGCACCATGGTTCTCAATGACCATATGGTAAAAATCCTTTCTTGGTATGATAACGAATGGGGTTATTCAAACCGAATGATCGATGCGCTAAAATACGCTGATAAAGTAAAAGGTTAGTAAATATGGATACCACTGGAATTCTTTTTTTAGACGAAATCGAAGTAGAAGAAAAAGTCGTTTTTATGCGGGTGGATTTTAATGTTCCGCTTCAAGACGGAAAAATTACTGACGACACACGTATTAATGCGGCTCTTCCTTCCATCAAGGATGTGCTGGAACGTGGCGGGAAATTGATTTTGGCGAGCCATCTTGGTAGACCCAAAGGAAAACGTTTAAAGAATCTAGAAATGGAGCCAGTGGCTACTCTTTTAGCGGAAAAGCTAGAAATCGAGGTTATCGTTCCTGAAATGATCGAGCCTCGTATTATCGAAACTTTGCTTCATGGTTTAAAAAAGAATCAGATTATTCTTCTCGAAAATCTGCGTTTTGATTCCGAAGAAAAAAGCGGAGATCGGGAGTATGCTAAAAAGTTAGCGAGCCTTGCTGATATTTATATTAGTGACGCATTTGGAGTGGTTCACCGCAAACACGCTTCGGTCTACCAAATGGTTCAGTTTTTTCGTCGGGGTTCCATTGGGGCGGGTTTTCTTATTCAAAACGAGATCTCTCAACTCAATAATTTAGAACAAGCCAAACGTCCCTTTGTTGCGGTCATGGGTGGAGCCAAAGTTTCGGATAAAATTATCGCGCTCGAAAAACTGCTAGAAAAAGTAGATACTCTCATTATCGGCGGTGCGATGGCTTATACTTTTCTTAAAGCGAAAGGTGAAAAGGTCGGGAATTCTTTGGTAGAAGACGAGCAAATTAAGGTTGCAAAGAGAGTGATGAATAACGCGGTTCGTACAGGTAAAAAGCTTCTTTTTCCGGTGGATCACGTGGTTGCAAAGGACATCAAAGGGACGGGCGGTTGTAAGATTGTTGAAAAGATTCCGGATGGAAAAGCAGCTTTCGATATCGGACCTCAAACTATCGCGATATATGCTGAGGCGATTTCTCATGCAAAAACTATTTTTTGGAATGGTCCGATGGGTGTTTTTGAAAACGAGATCTTTGCGGAAGGAACCATGAAAATTGCACATGCAATCGCTGAAGCCGATGGCTTTACCGTGGTAGGTGGAGGAGATTCCGCAGCGGCAGCGGCGAAGGCTGGCGTGACCGAGCAAATTAATCATGTATCAACGGGCGGCGGAGCTTCCATGGAATTTGTTGAAGGAAAAGCGCTACCAGGAATTGAAGCATTGCGCCCCAATCATCCTTTTTCTTAGGCATTGTGTTTTAAGAAATTAATATAATAGTAACTATGTTTACGAACGATTTGACTTGGAGAAACTATGCGAAAGCCATTTGTAGCCGGTAACTGGAAAATGAATAAAGGGCCAAGAGAAGCAGCTTCTCTTGCGCAAGAAATTATCAACGCCACACAAGGTATCACCTCAGTGGATTTTGCGATCGCCCCAGTCGCTCTCAGTTTGGCCAGCGTTTACGCACTTAGTGCATCCTCAAACCTAGGGCTGGCGGCACAGAATATGTTTTATGAAGAGAACGGTGCTTATACTGGAGAACTCTCGCCGCTGATGCTTAACGAAGTGGGATGCACCTATGTTATCTTAGGACATAGCGAACGCCGACAAATATTTGGGGAGGATGATGAGTTAATAAACCGTAAAACAAGAGCAGCGATTTCTCATGGGTTACAGCCTATTGTTTGTTGTGGCGAGACTTTAGCAGAGCGCGAGGGTGGGAACACCAATGATAAGGTCGCGTTCCAAGTTAAGGCGGCTCTTTCCGGAATTCGTTTAGAGGATGCTCCAACCATTACCGTGGCCTATGAACCTATCTGGGCTATTGGAACCGGTAGAACTGCAAGTCCCGAACAGGCTCAAGAAGTGCACGCAATGATTCGGGGACTTTTGGGAGATTTATTCACGGCAACTATCGCTGATAAAATCCGTATCCAATACGGCGGAAGTGTGAAGCCTGCAAATATCGATGAGTTAATCGCAAAAAGTGATATTGATGGTGCGCTTGTGGGAGGCGCGAGTTTGAAAGCAGAAAGCTTTGCTGCGATTATCAAAGCTTGCCAATAAACATTCTTCCTCTGGTTCTAAATCCTATATTTTAAAGAACGCCTTTTCGTCGGCTTGATTTTATTTCAGAATTGATTTATTCCACGCGACCTTTTGTCTACATCTTTAAATGATTCAGAATCTTTCTCTTCAAGAACAAACTATAATTCAAGCCCTTGGTTTCGAAATAGCTTTAACTCCAAAGAAGCTTACTACGCTTGCTCTTCCTTCTGGGAAACTCGTGATCTGTGACCCACTTTCGATGCCAGAAACAGAACCCTATACCCTTGATTTTCCGAAAGGAGAGTTTCCAGTCTATTCTTTGATGGCCAATTTACGTGACGAGCAAGGCCTTGCTTTTTTAGTAGTAGAGTTTACTGAAGAAGCCGTTAAGGACTGGGAAATTCTTGTGGTTCCTGGTGAAGAAATAGATTGGCGACCCGATTACCGGGCTGGGTTCGTAATCGATACCTCTTATCTGGCGCTTATGGATGAGTCGAGTGCGGACTTTCTGATCCGCGATCTACTTAAAGACGAGGAAGAGGTCGAAAAGACATTTATGAATGGCCTTCGTAAGCTAAGACTGCGTGGTGGTCCCGTATTTCTAAAACATGAGATCCTACCCCAACGAGAAATATTTGTATCGTGGGTAAACCCTGGAGCCTATTCTGCCTACGTCGGGTTTTCCAGCGAGGGGAGGATTAGTCGCCTTATGATCGATTTCTCGTTGGTCGATTCCACAATATCAAAACGTGGAATTTCCTTGCTTACGTAGTAAGATTCGAAAAATTCAAATAAATATTTTAAATAAATATTATTGACGAGGTAATCAAACCTACCTTATAAAACGGGAACCTAAAAAACACGGAGTGTTTAATGAAGAAAATTAAAGGACTTGTCCTCGTTATGGTTGCATCTGCAGCTGTTCTTAGTAGTTGTTCATATGCTGGCGTTTCAGCAACACCAGACGGAAAAGCTATCGTTGCACAAAACAACGGTCTTCTTTTCGGAATGCTTAACAAAATTTTTGTTTGTCAAGTAACTGATGCTGGACTTTCAAATTGCCAGACTGCTGAATCTCCATGAGATAAAGCCGTTTATGTGCTAAAGCTGCCTGTATAGGCAGCTTTTCTTTTTTATAGCGGAGTTTTTCGATGAATCTTGTGTTGAGAATTATTGCGATTGGCGTGAGTTTAACCTGGTGTGCTTGTCCACAAAAAGAGCCAGAAAAGGCTCCAATAAAAACCGAAGGGAAATACGTTAACGCCTTCGGGGCAAAATTAAGTGGGCTTAAAGCTCGTGGAGCTTTGGATGTCGTGGTTAAAACCGATCCCGCCGTAGAAGCCGAAAAATACATTGAACCGCTTACTACGCAGCTAAGTCAGGCATTCTCTAAATGTGAACAAGTGTGGCCTGAAGAGCAATCTGTTCTTCAACTGGAATTTCCTCATCCTGTTCCCGTTAAAAAGGGCGGACCCTTAGAGCTATGTTTATATAAGAATTTCAATTCTGCGCTGGTTTTTGAGGGACAGAAAAAATTCACGCTAATGATGAGAGAAAGTAAATGAAGTTGATGATCTGTTTTATTCTATTCCTGTTTCCCGTATCCCTGGTTGCTCAGACCAACCCTATTGACGAGCTCTTGACCAAGGGCAAAGCAGTTCCAGAAACTGAAGTTGAGCCGAAATTAGAAAATCCAAAAGAAGAGCAAGTTGAGCCTCAACAAAAAGTTGAAATTCAGCCCGAAAAAAAAGCGAAGCCCTATCGGGTTCACTTGGATCCTAACTTGTACCCTCGAGTCCTACATTGGTCTTTCCAGCTCGAGCTTGGAGGCGGATTGAGTTTGGATTCGGAGATCCCTAATTGGGCGTTGATAAGGGCTCGCCCAGGATTCTTTTACCTCCGTGATCGAAGCATGTTTATGTTGGGTGCAACTGTAATGAGTGGTGCGATGTTGGATTGGGGTGTCGGAGGTCAGGTCGAATATCTATTAGTATCGAGTGGATTATCAGGCCAATTGGGTGCAGAAACAAATTTCAACCAAGTTCAAATTAACGCCTCTTTGGGTTATGGATTGTTTGGCTTGGAATATGATCTTCTTCTTCCAGATAAAGACGCCAATGCGCACCATGCGTTGATGTTCAAAATTCGTATACCTATCGGTTATCTTTTTTACGCTATCACTGAACCACCTCGTAATTAGCGTCGAAAAAATCGATTAAGCATCACAGATAAATTGAGCTTTTGTTTTATCTTTGCTAGTTTCTCATTCTAAAAAAACTCCCACTTTTCAAGCGAGAAAAACATGGCAAATTATTTTCCCGGTCGCGATTACGAATTCGTACAATATATCCAAGCAAAGAATTACATCGGAGGCGAATGGGTGTCTTCTAAGTCGGGAAAGACTGAAGACATCATTAATCCACGATATGGGAAAGCGATGGGATCTATCGTACTTTCTGACGTTGATGATGTGAATGCAGCAGTGGATGCAGCAGAGGCAGCACAAAAAGATTGGGCGGCTTGGCCTGTTCGTGAACGTGCACAAGTCATGCATCGTCTTAAGCAACTTATGGATAAAAACGTCGATGAATTATCTTGGTTGCTTTCCCATGAAAACGGAAAAACCATAGGACAAGCACGGGGGTCCGTGCTTAAAGGTATTGAATGTGTTGAAATGGGAGCCTCTTTACAAAATATGGCTGATGGCGGCCAACTTGACGTCAGTCGTGGCGTGAATTGTAAGGTAATTCATGAGCCCCTTGGTGTAGTTGCGGGCGTGATCCCTTTCAACTTTCCAACCATGGTTCCGCTATGGATGCTTCCACAAGCACTCGTTGCGGGTAACGCATTTATTCTAAAGCCTTCAGAAAAGGTTCCTTTTGGCGCGATGCGAATTGCGGAAATGTTGGAAGAAGCGGGTCTCCCTAAAGGTGTTCTTAATATCGTAAACGGCACTAAAGATGCTGTAAGTGCCATTGTCGATCACGAAAAAATTAAAGCTGTGGCGTTTGTGGGTTCTACGCGTGTTGCTAAACTCCTTTACGAACAAGGATCGAAAACAGGGAAAAAGATGTTGTGTTTAGGTGGCGCGAAAAACCATCTTCTCGTCGTTCCTGATGCAGAATTAAATCTCACGTCTACAAATGTAGTAGGCTCGTTTACGGGTTGTGCCGGCCAACGTTGTATGGCCGCTTCGGTGCTTTTGGCTATTGGTGATGTCGATCATATTATCAACGATATTGTTGAGCGTTCTTCAAAACTTAAAGCCGGACCGGACATTGGTGCGATTATTGGTAAGGAGTCCAGAGACCGTATTGTTGAAATCATTGATGATGCGGAAAAAGCAGGCGCGAAAATCGTTATCGATGGTCGTGGAAAAGGACCCGAAGGTTCTGAAGGCTATTGGGTGGGACCGACCATTATCGATAACGTCACCACAGATATGCGTTGCTATAAGGAAGAAATCTTCGGCCCAGTATTGTCCATTCTTCGAGTCGATACACTTGAGGAAGCTTTCCAAATTGAGAACGCCAATCCTTATGGAAACGCTGCTGCCATCTACACCACCTCTGGTGGAATCGCTGAGCGCGCCATTAAACGATTCGAAGCTGGAATGGTCGGCGTTAATATCGGAGTGCCTGTTCCTCGTGAGCCCTTCGCGTTTGGTGGATGGAATGATTCGAAGTTTGGTCACGGTGATATGACCGGTATGGACGGTTATCGCTATTGGACACGTCCTCGCAAAGTTACGGTAAAATGGGCTTTGCAGAATGACGAAACCTGGATGGGTTAATATTCAGATTTCTTTTTAATAAAAAGGAACTTTCGTTCAAATCCTTTCTCTAAAGCTAAGTTCAAAGAAAGGATCACGCTGTGAAGCACACACTTACAATAATCGTAGGCATCGTTCTGGTGTTCTTTACCTCTCTTTCTTTTGCTCAGAAGTTAACCGCTGTCCATGGATCACCGATTGTTCAAAGAGAACATTTGGTGAGCGCTGAGCTCCAAAAAGACGGTCTTCTTTTGCAGGTACAAAGAACCTTCCAAAACACCGGGTTAGCCACCGATCATATAAAATTTGAGTTTCCGCTTCATGGTTGGATCACTAAACTGAAAGTTTTGGATGGGAAAAGATGGGTTTCGGCGAAGATGTTGGACTCAGAGAGGGCTTATGATCTGTTTACAAAAGGGAAATCGAATAAGAGTGCACATCATGATTATTCGCTTTGCTTTTTTGTCGATGATGCATACGCCTATTTGGATATATCTCCAGTAAAAGCCGGCGAGAAAGTGACGATAAGGTACGAGATCGAAAGAAGGTTAGACGATCCGGAGGATTTCTCTTTCCCCCTTAATCTCGATGAAAATGAAAAAACTCTTTCATACACGCGTATCAAAACCAACGTCGACTCTATCTATCGTGGCATCTACCAAGAAAAGAATCGATATTATGACCATGTTTTGGGTAAGTGCGGAAATATATCTGCGAAGTGTTTCAATTACGTTTTTAGAGCAAAAAAAAGCGACATTAAAAAAACCTTTGAGACCTTCCCTCTACTTGAAAAAGTTGAAAACGAGAGTTGGAATTATGAGATCCTCGATCCTAGCGGAGTACATTTCTCCGAAAATATAGAATATGTCTCAAAGACTCCTAAAAAGGAGGTAGGTTTGAGGGCGCCTTTTCGACCCGGCTACTGGCGAGTAAGAGTTTGGAAGGATTCTGATTTCAATCTTTTGCGTTTTCCGGGACGGAAAAACAGAACTTATGGCACCCTCGGAAAGAGTTCCGAAGTAGGAGCAAAACAAAAACTATCCAACCTTGTCGTTGTAGCAGCAACTCAATTAAGTGAACCTCCACAAAACCCCAGTTTGTATTTTTGGCTAGATGGTGAATTAGGAAAAAAGCAACTCGAAGTACAAACGAAAATAATAAAATCGATTACTAATCATACTCAAAGCAAAAACGTAAACCTTTTGGTTTACAATCGCACTTCTGATCTGGGAAATTGGAAAGGCAACTTTCCTCGCTCTTGGAATGTGGTCGCGACCGCGACCATCAGCGAAGCCGCGATAAAAAGCGTAAGGATGAAAACGAGAAGTGAAAAATATATCTACGCGTTCATTTCTGAAAAACCCAAGGGTTTGAATATGATTTCTCTTAAGAAAACGCTGAGACGACTAAAAGCGAAAGATGTCTTTCATCGTCTCGATATTCGAATTGATGGTGCAGGGGAGGAGGATGACGAGATTATAACTTACGGAAATATTTTCATAAAAGAGGAATCTCCGATGTCAAAAATGTGCAACGCCCACCACGGAACGAATACTTCCTTCTTCTATCGTTATGAGGATGATGAGCAGAATGAGCGGGATACTCTGTTCTACATTCGTCCTACACGCATAGACCATTTGAAAATCGATGGGGAGAGACGCGACATTCGTTTTCTGAGTGAGGGACATGTTTTCTATGATAGTTTTTTTGATCTTAAAAAGAATGAGATTGTGGTTAGCGGGAAATTATGGGCCAAACCCTTCAAACTTACGATAAAAGTATCGAAGCGGGCGAATATTTGGGTCGCACGCGAAAGTTATGAGGACGGCTTTAATCGAGAAACGCTTTCTAAGAAAATTCATGCTTTAAGTAGCTATTATTCTTTCGTTATTAAAGGGAGGGTGAGTGAAAGTGGAATGGAATAAAATAGTGGCGTTGAAGAGCTTTCTTATGACACGATCGCTTGTGTTTTCGGTCTTTTCGTTCAGTATTTTTGTCGGTGCGCTTACACCGTCATTAGTAAAAGGAGAGACCATACACCTCTATGATTACGTTCAAGAGAGTCAAAGTATTCGAACCTCTTTGGATAAAGAAGCAATGTTAGTGACGATGATTTTGGAACGGCATTTCGTGAATAAATCCACATTGGGAAATCGTCTCGACTGGAGCTTTTCTTTACCAAATAACGCGGCGATTACGCGGTTTTCGGTGTCCAAAAACGGGGTTTGGAAAGAGGCAAAATTTACAACACAAAAGGCGGACAAATATTTTGAATCAGGTCGTGCAAAACGCGGAAGCAAAACCTCCTATACTGCGGTATTATTTAAAGACTCGGGTCCTTACAGAAATTACAACGTATATATGGGCCCCTTGAGTTCGAAAGCGAGGGTTGGAATCAGGATGACGATTAAGCTTCCTGTGCGTTATGAAGGTGGAAGGTATTATTATGATTGGCCAGACCGGGCGCTTGTAGGTTACTGGTCCAAAAATAGTAAAGTCGACTACGAAAGTACTTTTGATTCACGTCTTTTTGAAAGGGAGTTTTCTTCAAAAGGAAGCGATGGCCAGAGTCTACGACATTCAATTCAACCTAATGAATGTGAGCGCGTTAGTGCCCCAAAAAATTGCACCATGTTGGAATTAGATGTCAAAGATCCTAAATCCAAAACGATGGAATTTCGGGCGGTATTTAAATCTTTGAAACACCACTTCGCTTATCGATTGGTTTCACCAGATCATAGGAGTTATGGACCTTACCTTAAAAGGAGGGCGCCAAAATTACTCAATAAGGAAGGGGAAGTGAATTGTACTCTACCGGTGATTCCTGGGAAATGGAGACTTTATATATGGACACATTCAAAGAGCACCGAACTCAAGAGTATTCGAATGGAATCGGAGGGGAAAAGTCTCTCAGGGGAACCCAAAAACGTGAAGCTTGTTGATGTAGGTAAGACTTCCCGCCGTGTTGAAATTCTGAATGTCTTTGAAAAGCCAACCCAAGGGCAACTGCTTTACGGGCGAGTTAAAGTCGGCGGAAAAACGATATCCAAAGTAGAATTTTTTAGCCCTGATAAATTATCTTCTTTACCCATCAAACCCTTGATGATTTTTTTAGTAGATACTTCCTTTTCGCAAGGTCCAAGCGGCGTAGGAGCGCAACTCCGGGCGATTAATTCTATCACGAGTAATACTGATGACGAAAAACGTGTGCTGATTGCTTACAACAGATTTGCGAAAATCGTTTCGATCAAGGAGGAGTATCTACGTGGAAAAAAACTTATTGGCGAAGCATTCAAGCTTGAGAACGGATCCAATTTGAACCTCGCCATGATCCTCGCGATGAAGGTCGCAAAGGGTGCCGAGAAAGACCAACCTGTTTTGATTTATGCGATGACCGACCTCAAGCTGAGTCGTTATCACAGTATGGCGCTCTTCCATAAGGTGCTCTCAAGTTTGGACTCCAAACATACACTGCATGTGGTCAACGTACGAAACTCCCAACTCGGTACTTCTATTCAACGTGACGATGGTATTTTTATAGCAAAAGCAGCAACCGAACATAATGGTATCGCAGCACAGTTAAATATCGGAAGCGAGAAGATAGGAAAAGGGGATACGCTTCATTTGGTACGACCTATTCAACTCGACAATATAATCGTGAGTGGGTTTTCTTACGGCGCACATCACATTATTGAAGGACAAACTTTCGATTTTTTAGAGTTTAAAAAAGGAGGGAAAAAGATACGTCTTGATGCGATGAAATGGTCCATTCCTTTTTCGATTGAGGCCAAAACTAAGAAAGCGCTGGTACCGAGAATTGCTCAGCATATCTTAGATACAACCGAAGACTATGATGACAACGCTAGAGAAAAAATAAAAAAGCTTAATAAAAGTCAACGTCGCGTTTTAGCGAAACGCCATCACGTCGTTTCCACTGAAACCTCGTTTATGATCAAAGGTCATAAAAGACGCGAAGCTTTTGGTAGAGGATTTGGGTCTTATGGTTATAGTCATAGTCATAACTTCGCTCATCCTCGACATCGCAGGGGAAAGAGATCTGTTAAGAAAATGGACCCCGCCTATTTTACAAAACTGGCGAAATATTGTGTGGGTATTTATCGGCCTCGACACTCCTTCGATGTACTGATTCAAACCACAGATAGTGAAATAGTAGCTGTGACCGGTGGACCTCAAAAATTCGATAAGTGTATTGAAGAGGGGATTTGGAAGACTAAGCTTTCTGATAGCGTAGAATCGGGATATTTTAGGCTCATTTTTTATCCTAATAGTGATATC
>JAUTBZ010181539.1:0-22930 GCA_032361785.1 Lepetodrilus galriftensis | reverse complement strand
TGTCTGCCTTACATGAAGAGGCAGCAGCAGCAGGAGTAGATGGGCGGAACAACGATCACAGCGCATTTCCCCGCGCGCGCAAGCCTTGACTTCGTGCAGTGCCCCAAGCACCCTCCCTCTTTCACCAGGTCTGAAATGTTGCCAAACAACTGTGTGTCCTGGTCCTTGTATGCAAATGCCGAGCACGACCACTCCATGGAAGGAGCCTAAGATTCTGAGTAATCATCTAAAGAACACAGCTCCATAGAGACTAAATATAAATATTATTACTATTATCTAAATATACACTTATCTCAATATAATTTATTAACATAAAAATGTAATTGTTTTACTCTTTGTTAATATTTACAAGCAACATGGAAGAACTGTAGAGGAACGGCCCCTAGTATCATTGCATGACCCTGAAGCTCCCCTCCCTCTGTGTCTGCCTTACATGAAGAGGCAGCAGCAGCAGGAGTAGATGGGCGGAACAACGATCACAGCGCATTTCCCCGCGCGTGCAAGCCTTGACTTCGTGCAGTGCCCCAAGCACCCTCCCTCTTTGACCAGGTCTGAAATGTTGCCAAACGACTGTGTGTCCTGCTCCTTGTATGCAAATGCCGAGCACGACCACTCCATGGAAGGAGTCTAAGATTCTGAGTAATCATCTAAAGAACACAGCTCCATAGAAACTACATATAAATATTATTACTATTATCTAAATATACACTTATCTCAATATAATTTATTAACATAAACATTTAATTGTTTTACTCTTTGATAATATAATATTTACAAGCAACATGGAAGAACTGTAGAGGAACGGCCCTCTAGTATCATTGCATGACACTGAAGCTCCCCTCCCTCTGTGTCCTTCTCCTTATATGCTAAAGCCGAGCACGACCACTCCATGGAAGGAGCCTAAGATTCTGAGTAATCATCTAAGGACCGCTCAGAATCTTCTGACCCGCAAGATGGCTCCCCACAAGATAGCGTTAAAATGTCAGAAGAGCATTTCTTGCACACTTGTGAGGGGCCAGGTCACGGGGACAATTCCTGAGATTCTGTGGACACCGGAGACGGGATATTCCTGACCTTGTGCTTTCCTTGTAGTCAAATTTTAAGGGAACGATACAACGATCAAAGCGCATTTCCCTGCGCGCACAAGCCAGGGTATCATTTCTCGAAACTCTCTTAGCTGCTAAGGGACCATAGCACTCTCTTTGCCGATAGCTAATACATTACTAAGAGAGTGCTATGGTCCCTTAGCGGCTAAGAGAGCTTCGAGAAACGATACCCTGGTCTTCACCTTGGATAATATACTGGGTCCATGGACAGGATTCAAACTCAAGATTGGAGTCTTGACACACTACCAACTGTGCTATCCTACCAACCATATACCACAGGGGTACTTCCCCCATGTAAATAAACAAAATCACTGGGGGCCAGCAAGCACCACAAGCCCTGTTGTATCAATTCAAATCACTACTCGCTAACACAGCTGCCTCTAACATTGAAAGGGTTAGTCAACAGGTAGTCCCAACGTAGAACATTACATTTACCTTTTCATCACTGGTTTCCAAAACTTTCTTCTTAATTTCCTTAACCATGTTTGCCTCGACAGTGTACACAAAATCTACCCGGGCTTAGCCGCGGTAATCCAAATAGCACAGAGCACGATATAACTCAGAATGTCGTATCCCACATATCCATTGTGGCTGCTATATCGTGTGTATATTTATTTCCCTGTCAGAGTCGACACAGTGCACACCAGAAGCCGACCACCCGACATATGACTAAGCAGATCTCTTGCATCAAACTGTGTCCCCACCCAACACCCGATCAATAGAGATATGAGCAAAGCAGGCATGCATTCAGAGCAGTAGTATAAGGGAGCAGGCCTCGTCAGTCGAGCACAGGCTTTTATAGAGATATTACTCCATAGATTGTGAAATTCAATTGAGGCGGCACAATGGGCAGAATTCCGACAGAGGACGTCATAATAACACAGCCGACGAGCGAGGGTACTTGTTGGCAGCCCACATATATATCTTTACACTTGTCTTGTGTTCAGAAAGCATTCAACCTTAAGACTCACCAAACGTCATCAAGATATAAAGGAGGACTTTGTGACAAATAACCAACGTATATATTCAGTGTTTGTATTTCCTATTTCATGTTCATAGGTGCTTATATATAGTCAATATTATACTTCTTTTAACCTACATAAATCAAACTGCATGTGCCCCTCTGAAAAGGATAAGGTAAAAAAAAGTGTCAGTTACTTCACTGTACAAAGCTTTAGATAACTAATGTTATTAATAATATGTGAGGTGGATTTTACACAAAATTCCAGAGCATTTCTGTGACCTGCCAACACAGTCGTCATCAGCATTGAGAGAGAAAAAGTCAAGATATACAATCTTCGTATTGGCACACAAATGTCATATTGCACCATCATTTCTATCTACACACACCACACAGATATTCACCAAGGAGAACATACTTGGGCTACAAAAGACATGTAAGAATTCCCATATTCTATTATACTATAGTATACATACTCACCAAAATGAATCGAAGGACAGAGGCCCTTTTGGACACATAAATTTAACTTTATATATTATAATTATAACAATGAAGAATATCGAAATATCTACATACTCCAGATACTTTCCAAGAAATGGAAGAAGAATGGTACCAGATTCCTGAAACCGAGTTCCAAAATTTTGTAGAAAGCATTTAATTAACTGTCGATTATTAATTTATTTTACTCATCAATCAAAATATAAATGTATAAAGTGCCGGTATCCAGCTATTCTGAAGTATTCCAACAATTTCTCTCTCAAGCATGTCGAGCAACATATGGCTTCTATTCCCTATTGTCCACAATCATTAGGATAGATCTATTAACTTTCATGTAAGGTGTGTCTGGATCTATGTGTATTTCTGGTCACCCAGTTCTATATTGATACAGGACACCTGTGACCAGGTTCTCATGCATGAGTTTGCATGCACTATTCAGTTTCAATAGTTACAGTCATTTGTCCTAGCAAGACCTGCCATTGGCAATATGATGATGTATCAACCTGTCCTGAATGACAATACTCGTGACAATGTGACAATGTCCTGAATGACAATACTTGTGACAATGTCCTGAATGACAATACTCGTGACAATGTCCTGAATGACAATACTTGTGACAATGTCCTGAATGATAATACTTGTGACAATGTCCTGAATGACAATACTTGTGACAATGTCCTGAATGACAATACTAGTGACAATGTCCTGAATGACAATACTTGTGACAATGTCCTGAATGACAATACTTGTGACAATGCCATGAATGACAATACTTGTGACAATGTCCTGAACGACAATACTTGTGGCAATGTCCTAAATGACAATGCTTGTGACAATGGCATACTTGTGACAATGCCATGAATGACAATACTTGTGACAATGTCCTGAATGACAATACTTGTGGCAATGTCCTAAATGACATGTCATGAATGATAATACTTGTGACAATGTCATGAATGATAATACTTGTGACAATGTTATGAATGGAAAACTTTACAGATATTTATTAGTTCATAGAGACTGCTTGACAAAACATGAAAGAAATGTCCTGAAATTCACATACACATGAAGGCATTAAAACCTATACCTGAGAACAAACAGATGGTCTTGTCCAATAATAAATGTAACTTTGTCTAATATTACATGAAGCTGTTAAGATTTGTTATTGGTGTTTAGAGTCGCTTTCAAGATTCTTTCTCTTTCATCACGACAGGTAGAGGAAAAACGCAACATCTGGAGCACAGAATGTTGCAAAAGAACTTAGCAACGGCTGGTACTGAGACCAAGGATGACTGACAACTGCATTGCAATGATAAAGACAGAGCATCCTATCATGATCGCGTCGGAAAGAGAACTTTCGCAAATATTGATGCCGGTAGCTGTTGAATATTCAACATTTTAGTTAATGTTCTTTTGATGTCAACATCTAAACTATGTAGTAACACTATAGTGAAGTGCACGCATGCACGCACACATACACAGATGGAGACTTAACATGAACCATACAAATACATATTTGAACACATTATCAACAAATTTTTCTATAGAACGAAAAAGTACATATTTACTTTTGAACATATCATCTTGTTTCGCAATCACACAAGTACACAGCCAATTGCCTTTGTAGAGAAGATAAGATAGCTTGGCAACAAGGAAGTAGACAAGTGTATTCAACCCAATCAGGTGAAGTGATATCTTGGGTGTGTAGGCTAAGTCGGTACCGCTAAGTCAGCCACAGCGTAATATAACACTGCATGTAATCGTGTGCATAACAATAAAACAGCAATCCCTGTGAATGAGGAAGATCTGAATAATTAAAGAGCAGTTTCTTTAAATATACAGATTCCAAAATTATGCTGCTTTACTAGGAAATGTGATATTAATTGCTGCAATCAAGGAGTGTTTATTGTAAGGTGTTCTGGTGGGTGTTTCGGGTGGGGGAATGAATGTTTTCATTGTACGTAGGTGATATTATTTATGAAAAGTTAGTTATATTTCAGTTGTTTCTGGTTGTGGTGACGTCTTCGGTGGTGTATTGTGTAGTGTGGTGTGGTGTGGTGTGGTGTGGTGTGGTGCGGTGTGGTGTGTGTTAGGGGAGATATAATCATGTCAGGTACAGTGTTAGGTAATTAGATCAAAGAATGAAGAAATTTATCCATGTCGGTTTCATCATGAAATGTACTGTCTATCATTCAAGGTTTTCATTCATCATGGTTCAAATTCCATGACCATTGGATACTTAGGCCATTGTTATTTGATTCCCTAGTTTACAGACCCGCCGTCCTAATTTATTTTCAATTTGGAAATAAAAATAATTACTTTTATTATATTCCACCGACATTGTATTAGTATTTTTAAGAAATTTGTATTAATAAATGATGATGGAACAAGCCCTATAAACTGTCACGAAGCTCTCATACCCACAATGAGATCATAGCGTTCTCATTATAAGTGTGAGATCACCATGTATAAGAAAAGAGATTGCTATGACAGTGCTAACAATTTATAACAATTACTGCTATTGACAAGCAAAACTTTGAAAATAATTGTGCATTCAAATCTGAACAATTCATTCACACTGACCAATTATTTACAATTATATTGACCAATTACATTTCATTTCTGTCAGCCGACCAATCATAAAGACCAATTATTATTACTTTTTTTATATTGGGCCAAAACATCAAATTACAATTATTTATATTTTTAACTGCCAAAGCCAAAATGATCACAGAAAAATCTGTAAACCAAGGAATCGAATAACGAAGACCTAACATTACCAGACATCACGTTCAGAAAGTATAGTTACATCTATCTATATCGTTGTAATTCTAGCCAGGCGACACAGAGTAGTGATACAAGATGATGAAGAAATAGCATGTATCATTAACAGCTATGATTACAGGCAATGTCGGCCACGAATCAGATCACAGAAAACCAACAATTGTATTAACATCTCACCCACTCCCTACTCCCTGCTGAATAAAATCAAAGTGTTCAATTTCTGCATGTGATCGGGAAACTTAAGTCGCCTTCAGCAGGGAGAGGGTTTTACTAAAATTAACAAAGTATGTTGGTGTTTAAACTAACCACTTGTGACTTGTTATGGAACCCATTAGTAGCGTGCCATAATTTGGAATAACAAAAAAACACTGCTCCATCTAATGCATTCTCCAGTAAAGCAATTACTAGTAATTGGGCTGAGGTTTGGTAAACATTCCCCACAATATTAACAACCTAATGCAGGCAATTTATTCACATATCTGAATTTAATTCTAACATAATTTGTTAATAAACTGTCCAATTAGTTTCCTGAAGAAAAATATTGAAAATAAATAGCAAAAGATTGTCAGAGTACCAAACTAGAAAATATTTAATTAATTGACAATAATAATAATAAGTTAATAACATTTATACTGTACAAGGCCCTAAGATTACTAAACTTTGTGAGTACGATTTCATACTCAATTTCAAATTTGATATGGGGATTAATAATCAAAACTGTTGAGTTGAGCATGCCATTTTAATTCAAAAAGATTCCGTAACCTCAGTGCGAAATCTACCCCCCAAGGCATGCTGAAAGTGTCACAATTAGCATTGTAAGATTAATTCCGTTTTTCAAGGAATGAAAGCACAGGTTACGGTACAGTGATAGCATAGCTATACTACCACACAACTGTATATGTTTAGCTGAAACCAGCTGTGCAAGAAAAAAGCACAGACTTGAAGGCAGCCCTTGTCGACAGCACTGCACATTGATCACACGGATAGAAACCACCTTTAAAGTACAGAGGCCATCCTTACAGTACAGACAGGTAAGGAAGGCCTCCTGTGGACGATATATTGATTGGAATTCCAGCATTCCGCAACCATACAATCAATATTTCACATCTTACAAACATATCAACAAATCAAATACATGTACCGGTATGTATACATACACACATATTTGAACAATTGTATGCATACGGTAGTCCTGACATTTGTGAAATATCGCCAACCTTATGTTTCAATGTTTTCCACGGTTTTAGATTCATACACATCACAGAAATTATCGTAAAATTGCAATCTTGCAAATACTTTGTATTATCAAGTAATGAAAGGCTTACAATCACGGTTTGTTGACATATTTCGTGCTCAAATGTATTTTACATGATAGTATGTGCATTTGATTTGTAAAGACAAGTATATTGGGCAACAAGTTCATTTTCTGCATAAGCCACTCATGAATATTATCTCCACAAATTAAACATCCCTAGATAAAAAACATGGATATCTGTACAAATCTCCCTAACATCTATGTATTGAAAAGAATAAAAGTGCATTCATGTTCAATGATGAATAATTCAACCACGCTACAATGAAACAAGCTTTACATTATCCACGAATCAGACCACAAGGACTCAGAATCGCACTTCACCGTTAACTTCCATCGTATGAATAATTCCCCATCTTATCTCGCTTACACAGACACACACATCCAAATGTCGCGGAGGTGATGGCAACTATTATTAACGGCGATGGTCAGTGCCGTTGTACTTACATGGTCCGGTCGCCTCGCTGGTCGCACCTGAGTCACCGGAGGTGCTACTTTACGCCTCATCATGGTGCACGCACATTACCTACACCCTCCACCCTGCACGGAAACACACATACACGACACCCAGGCTTGTAATCATATCCAAGATTTCCATAACGCTTTATCTGCCAGCTGACACGAGGTGAGACCTTCAGGCCAGAGCCTATTTACATCTGACACAGGGGCCACCTCCACAGCCACTACGCGTAGCACATAAATAAATCCTCTTGAGAGCAGCGGTCCGGCCAGGTAGAGGAGACTATACCGCATGTCCCGTCAGTCTGCATGTCCCGTCAGTCCTCATGTCCCGTCAGAGTAGGTAACATTCTGGGAATGCAAGTTGGGTAGCTCAACACGACAAGGGCCTTTCCTTTGATGCTAGGCCGTACTACTACGCAGACAGTACGTTTCCTAGATGGCACATCCAGCAGTGTGTGTACAATACTAGTGTATTCCACCTGATATCCCTGCAGGCTAGTACGCTCCAACCACCAAGTCCTTGGTGTGCAAACCCAGGCTCCTTGTGTGTGTGTGTGTGTGTGTGTGTTATCTTGTCCGACACTTACACGGACGGTTATTTTTAGCCACACCCACTGCCAACCAATGAGGTCAAAGTAAAAGGGTGATCAGTCCTTGGGGCCGATATAGTTAATATTGATACCAGTGTTAACCAAGGCTCCATATGGTGAAAACCATGCACAGCTGCGGACTACACATTAACCCTTGATATTTGAAACTTATCAAGATTCCAATGCTTACGAATGCTCTTAGGCTGTGGCCATTGTTTGTATGTGCATTTGGACATGTTGGATGAGCTCTCGAACAAATACACATAAATCATAGGAACACATAAAAATGTATTGTCTCGATTGTAGTTTCAGACTAATGCCCAGAACATAAAGGGTTACGGGAAGAAATACTATCAGTATCATCCATCATCGTAATCACAAAGTAATCGTGTATACTTGGACTCTGTATACTAAGCATGTCTATGTAAACAAATATTGTATGCACACATACTTAGTTTACAGCTGGTCGGGATAAACAACTACACTATGAATTTCTAGCCATAGTATGAATACATGCAAAATAACTGTTGACCAAACATTGATAACAATATGATAAAATGCTTATCATGTCACATGGTACGTATAACAGATTGAGTGTAAAACATTTTATTGATACTAAACTATCTAGATGTTCTCACAAAATGAGCATGATTATTGTATAACAGTAATACTATTTTAGAATTAACTTTTTTGTATGAGCGAGTGATTATGGAGTTTAACGTTGCTGAGGGAATATTTCACTATGTGTGAAGTGTTTTTTTTACAATAGCATGTCTAGATTTCTGGAGAATATTGGATAGTCGAGATATGAACACAAAAGCAAATTCTGTATGCATATACATCATACAATAGTACTATTACACAGAAACCCAGATAGCTTCATTATTATTTTTCTGCATGAACATGAACATTGCGTGGAAAAGTAAACTTGTTAAAAAAAATAAACTGTATCTTCATATATTATATTCAGACATTGTGGGGAAAACTTTATTATTTTTTTAAAACATACCAAAAACTGAACTAGATTTATAAAAGAATCCAAAATAATTCAAAATAACTACGTTTCATTCTGTTAATAATTACAATCAAGATTGTTGCTCAAGTTACTGTCAGTGATTCATCTACCTATTTACCACACAAGCATGTGCCTACTTGTCATTTTTACCCTCACATTTCAGATCGGCACTCTGCAATATACCAGTTGAATTTGTGGTGAGTGCGTCTACAGATCTAAATGGTCCTAGTTATATGCAGCAGATCATGTGTCGCTAGTGCACCGAGAAGATAAAAGCAGTGCATTAAACATGTACACTGATACGCACTGCATGGGATAGGGCCAGATACGCAGTGAACCAGCAACTGATACCTCCAGCTAACACCCCTATTATTTCACTGTGCTGGTGTATTCCTTATTTATATTACGTCAGAGTTACAAGTCGAGCAACATTAATATCATCCACACCCACTGATAAGCTGTGAAAACGTAACGTGCATTTTTAGTGATGCCTCACAAGGTCATAGATGTACTAATTTCTGTCCATGATAATTTTATTTTTTTTAATTATAAATAAAGATTCTTTCACTATGAGTGATTATGGAGTTTAACGTTGCTGCGGGAATCTTTCACCTATTTGCGACAATGATTCTTTCACTAATATCACGGCTTATCAGTTTAGAGCAGGAGGAAACCCGCAACATCAGTAGCGCTGAATGTTGCAGTAAATCTGTGAGCACCGGTTGGTAATGTAAAATTAATGCAACTTGCAAATAACACAAGAAAATAACTAACAATAAATAGTAGCGCTGAACACAGATATCTATAACACCATACTTTCGTATGTTAGATACTAAAGCACTGTAATTTTGCCAATAATTATTATTTTTTAATTACATCAGTTATCATTACCATTCCACATGTCCACACTGTCATAGTACCTCCCTCAATGCAAAACAAAGTGATTCTTCTCGGTGAAATTACCATAATAAATCATAGTTTCGCCCTCATCTATTATCGCTAAAGCATAAGGCTGCTTGCTGTGGGAAGTGTGAATAGGAATGTCTGTGTATATTTGACCAAGTCAAGTGTTTGAATTGCCAGGGATTAAAGTCTCGTTTCTTTACAAACAAGCACGACGGAAATATCCACACCAAAAGTATGGCGTGTGTGTGTGACAGAATAAATAGCCACATACTGGACCTAAGGACGTGGGCTACTAGCAGGAAGTAGATGGTGTCTTGTATAAGCAAGCACTCCATACAATCAGGTCAGTTTTTGACCAGTACTGACTAAAACACAAGTCTCCTTTGCCCACGCCTCTATGTTATGAAAATCGTACTGTAGTCCAGGCGTAAATCTGGCCCTGAGATTCCGAGAGAGAAAAATGAGAACGATTTCATGCTCAAGCTCAGATTTTATATATGAGGATGATATTACAAAACTTTTCTGATTATGATTTCATGCTCAATTCAAAGGTTTGTTCACAAATCCTCATTTATACAATCTGAGCTTACTGTTGCAAGAAATTATGTAAAAATCGATTCACACCCGGACTACAATTAGAACTTCTTTTGGAAAAATGCGGCTCAGATGTACATGATGGATTCTTCATAATTCATTGGAAAATATAAAATAAATAGAATAAAACTCAACTAAAACAATCCATACTGTCTACTAAAATAGCTTAGTTAGTCCACAAAAGACTACAAGCAAAAAGTATCAATATAATGACTTGCTGAAATTTTTAAAAAAACACTAACAAATTCCTGTTTACACCTTCCTAACCAATTCATGAATACAAAAACTCAAAAAGTCATTAGAGGTTATAATATATCAGCACACAACCCTGCTTGTTACTATGTGTATGTACCTCAACCAAACACAGCTTGTCAAAAACAGCAATTTGCAACATATACTACACAATTATCATGATGGTAGTAGACCCACTTATTTTGACAACGTAACAGAATACCACTAGCATGTCCCGTCGCCAAGAAGAGTAATAGTCTATAAGCTATGACTAATGTACAGCTAATTCAAGAGATCTTCACCCGACACGATTGTAAGCAAACATATGACAAGAAAAGGCTTATGAAGGCCCTGGGTGATACGAATCATAGTACGTATATAACTAGGGTCACTGTCTGCTGGACAACACAGGGCTTCACATTCCTTTCGAAATTACCCTCGTGTTCGTGTTTAGAATGTGCAATACTTGAGGGACCAACATTAGTTGGATACTTCAGGGATCCTTATACAGACACACACAGTCGCATGGTGATGACAGTACAGTTCACCCTGCAGTGAATGGGTACCCGGTAGGATGAGTGAGGGATTATGGAGTTTTAATGCTGCTGTGGGAATCTTTCACCCATTTGCGACGATCCCATTAGGATGAGATGGAAATTTGATAGTTAACATTCTAGCATATGAAATGGTAGCTTGGGTTGTATACTTCCCTGTGAGGTGAGAAGGAATTTGAGCGAGTGATTATGGAGTTGATGCAGGAATCTTTCACCCATTTGCACTGAGAAGGAGCATGAAGACACACCAATCTCCTGACATTGTTAATAGTGTAGCTCTACATGACTGCTATCGAGCATGAATTTGGTGCAACATAAACGTGCACATTATCATCACAATTATCACTTGAAACATTGATTTCATGTTCAATGATATCTCAACTTTAAGATACTGATGGTAACTGAATAAGTTTCAGCGACTACTATCACAATACAGAGCTCCTTCAAATTTCAGAAATAAAATCTTATACATTGAGGTCAACAACACTAACTCTCTCTCCATGCCTAAAGAGCAGTACCTGTGCCTAATCCAACAAAGAGAGGGATAAACTATAAACTATCTCCTCTTTTCTAATAGTAAAGGTCTATATCACTTTTAATAAACATCATCTGTAAAGAGGTAACATCATAAATAGATGTTCTCTTTTTTTTTCATCCTAGATAAAGATAGCCCACATACTTGAAATGTTAAAAGGATATAAACATGACAAAGCAGTCAATTATGAGATAAGAAATTTTAGTCTGCAGTACATGGTATCCACATGACCCTATGGCACAGAATAGAGACACACTAATACAACTAACTATCTTGACAGTTGCTGTAGTAAGTTATTTTTCAATATGGACATTGCATTTAATTGTTTCCTTTTGTCTTGACTACAACTGAATGTTATTATAGAATACCTAAGAAAAGAAGTATTAGGTTTCTATTCCATATAAATATTGAAAGAAAAATTCAAATAATGTACCAATGACTTAAATAAACAACGGGGGTCCCATTTCACAGAACAATCGTAGCATTACGAGAGTCGTAACTCACTCTCATAGCGCTACGACTGTTCTGTGAAACGGGGGCCCCAGAACATTGCATATATGGATTTTAAAACGTGTATGACATTTCGTGACATACCAAGAACAAACATTCGCGGTTTGTGTAGAGGTTATCCCCATAAAACTGGCTACACAACTGTCTATTCACAGAAGGGTTCTTAAGCTACAACAGCATGTATTTATACTTTGTGGATGTAAGTTGAACTTGTTAAAACCCAATAGGATGAAGTGGCTCGTCTTTCTGTCCATCTTGAATAAGCTACGACACTGAAGATCGGGGAACATCTCTCAGACATTATGTGTTGTGCAAATTTACTGATGCTTTAAAAAATACAAGTCTGTCATTCGCGAAAGGATATGCCTGGCGTTATCTTGCCTCCAGGTTCTGACATCAACATAGTCATCCTTCATCTTGGGGGTAATGTTAATAATCCCATATATCTGGGCTGGATTAATTTACAATGATAATCATATCTGGCATCTCAAGTTGCCTTCAGAAAGGAAAATGTTAAAAACATAGAAATATGGCAGACAAACAATTATTTTTTAATGGTATAAAAAAAAATCATAACAAAAATCATGTTCTGCCTATCATTATCTGTGTACATATTATACCGGATAGTAGTTCCTATAGTTTTACTTGTAATATTAACTACATGATACCACAACACAGCTTTACCAAGTAGTTTACGTACACTATAAAACACCTAGGGGTATCTATAACCTTGACCACGATCACACACCAATACCCTGAAATCTTATCTAGCTCCATGAATCTATCTCGACAGCTTTATTGGTCAGGTAAGAATATGTGAATAACTTACCCACATCCCTAAACCTTAATTATTAATACACTAAAATAGTGACAAAATACTTCCCAGTTCCTCAGAAATCATATTTGCAAACTAGAAATAGGTCAAGTGTTTTCTTGTTCTATATTTGTTTTAGTTAATGCAGCTATGCTTCACATAAATACATTAGTCTGACTTTCATTACCCGCGACGGCATGTCGTTTGAATGAGCATTTCCTCTTTTATTGCCACTTAAGAAGAAGTTATCTTTCATAGTTGTGTACCATAAAAAGTATGTCAGCCGAGATAATTGCTAAAATTATAGGCAAACAAAAAATAGAGCGTAAATATACATTTCCAAATTGGTGTCCAACTACATTAGTCTATTGTTTCCGTGTATGTTTTACAATGACTATTTACATGCAAGCTAGCCTGACTGAAGTGACATAACAGAGCTGGCCTGACCCAGAACTGACCAATGACAGGCCTGTTTATAAATACACTTGGGCCGTCCTCCATTCAGAAGTGAGCTTGCAATCATGACTGGAATGTTAGTTGTCCTGACTTGCTCAAAGCATCCTGCACATCTCGCAAGATAAATAAGCCTATGTTTCTGTGAGTGATCGATGCTCACAGTGTACACTTCAGGTATGGGGAGAGAGACAGAGGCAGAGGGAGACAGAGAGTGTCACTGAGCCTCTGTCTAGTGGCTGTGTTACGTCTGCCTCATTAACTCCCGAGATGGGTGGCTGACAATGAAGCTTGCCGCTGGAGTCGTTCAAGCGTGGCGGGTGATAAACGGCTCTCGTAAGAATGCAAACCTACGAGGGGCAAGGGCGAGAGGGACAAGGGCATACGTAGGTGAAGTGAACAGTCGTATGTTGTCTTCAAACAGCGAGCCATTCAGATAATCTGGACCGTACTGGTAGCTGATGTAAACACACACAAAGTCCATGTAAACAGATGAAGGAGGCCGCTTATTTCCCCATAAATAAAGGTTTTACACACAAACAATAATAATAGCAGCAGTAGCATTCATATAGGTAAACATTATACTATTTGATATATGTTGCACTATGATCACGCCTTCGAGAATGGATCTGGAGTGCACATCACCATTATTATTACATACACAATTCCACACTAATAGAAATATATTAATATTTCTATCAGGTACAGAAATTACACACAATTGTATAGATCACTGACCTAGACCACTTGTGTCTATTTACATACTTATAAATATGATAGCTCCTCTATCAACATGTCAGAGTCAATCAGAACTTCTGCATTAAACTTTTGAAAAGAAATAATGCAATGGGATTATGTCAATAATGTCAAAAACTCCACAAATGTATTAATACGATTTGGAAAAATTCCATCAATTTTGTTTTCAAAACTAAACACCTTCAGACAATGTTTTTTGCAATAGACAGTGTCCATTATCATGGTTACCATGGTTACGGTACTAAAGTATGAAACATTGTCAGCTGAAGTCATATTTCCAGAAAGAAAAACAAGTTAATAACCATAAATAAGTCAACCATATTGGCACACACATACCATATTGTCACATGATATATACCATATAGGCACACGCATACCATGATATAGGCACGTGTACACATATTCAAATTACTAAAATCGAACACATGTGGCTACCAAGCAAATTTACTGGGACAAGTAACCAAGCCACTTCTAGTTCCACAATGTGACCTCTATTTCACTTTGAATTCTGGCCTTCAGACACACAACCTGCCTCACAGTGGGAATGTGTGCGACATGTGTGACACACATTGCGTGACCCACATAATCTCCTAAGTATGATTATTATTAAATTGCCCACGACAATAATTGTCTTTGGCAGCAGCTGAGCGACGTTCACGTTACATAATATAATTATATGCACAGTTATTGATAAACATGAAACGAGGCAGCAATTAGGTGTCACTGTGGACTGTAGGCTCAGATCTCAGACTTGACAATGTCCACATACAAACATACACTTGAGTATGCATATATATATATGTCATGTGTCAAGTTAACAATAGAACAGTAAAATTCACAAAGGGCAGAATTGCACATTGCCATGCACTTGCAAGTACAATCAATTCAGGTCTTCGTATCGTATTTGACTAACACACTGAAACCTAGAATTTCTAAAACTGAAATTGAGATGTCTACACTGGTCTTCATAATGTAACTCATGTCTTAGATATCATGGATATAGTACGTGTAATTGAATCTGTTGATATGATATAGGATGAAGAATGACTGAGATGAATATGATTTTATGAAACAACTGATTTAGGTTCCTGTCCAAGATAAATCAAGGATCTTACAAGTGTTAATGAATTCTATCTGCTAAGAGATTCTACCAGTACCAGTGTACGAAGATTCAAATATTTCAGAACGAGATGTCATTGGAGACATTTTCAACATTCTGTGGTCCAAAATATTGTTCAATTATTCACGAATCAACATGGTCAATTCCATGAATACCAAAAATCTCATTGGTTATGTTTACTCATTTTCAGCTCAGGGTAAAACAAACAAATCAGTCGGAAATGCTACGCAACATTGTAAACTTATGTGCGATAATTATTATCCTCAATTGAATACCCCCCAAACACCATGAACATACATTCTCAACTGACGCCCAATCCAAATCATTTCTAAGGCCTGTGTGCCAGGGGAGATAAACACACGGACTCCGGCAGTATCATTATCTGCGGTGTTAAACGTGCCCCAATAGAACCACCAACCATTGGAAAGGTGTCGGCCACAAAATAATCTATAAGCAGAGGCTGTTGTTGAAAACAATCAATGTTGTCTTGTGTTATCAAGTCATTCAAGTGACGGAATTTATCGACGTTTCGTATTTTCAATAACTCAGCACATGTTTAACCGGGTTGTAATATTTTCTAAAAGCAATATTGTCTGGCTATTGTGCAATCAACTCAAAAAAATGTGATTTTGGCTTGTCCAACCAACTTGACAATATAGCTTTGACAACATCTACAATTAGTATTTGTACTATGCCATGTTTTAGTACATTTTGAACAATTTCAATATTGCATTTACCATTTTCCAAAGAGTTGGACATAACAGTAATTTTCCAGCGAACAGATGAATTCCAAATTATTCAATTTAATAAAAATAGTTCATCTCCTCAAAATAAGGAATTCCAAAGTATTTGTACATGTCATAGCTAACTTAAAAATCAATTCACATTAACACACAACATATATACACCATGTACAATAGCAGTTGGCAGTATCAGATATAATATGACATACGTAAGCAGATAAGTTGGACATGTTTGTGATAAGAAAATCAAAAACCATCCTGCAAGGCGTCTCGATGTCTGGACATGCACTTAATGAAAGATTACCTATCAATTAACAATGGCAGTATTGTTTCATATATCAATATAACATCATTAATTTCAATATGATTAACTTGATCTAGTACACGGATGTTTTAGCCTGAACTGCAATTGATAATAATTGCACAAAAAAAATGTTAATCCTTATTGGCAGGAATATGTATTCATTAGTAATTTAATAAGTTTATGTGATAATGTGATAATGAACTAACACCAAAATAACAATGTCAATCAGCAAATATTTAGCTTTGAAAAAGTCACTTATTTCACTTTTAACACCAATGTTCTGAAGGTTTAATATTCTTTTAATTTCTTTTGGTATTGGGGTTTATATGCGCTTTCAAGATTCTTTCACTTACATCATGACTTGTCAGTTTATGGTAGGATAAAACCCGCAACATCCATAGTGCTAAATATTGCAGTAAACCCGCAATCGCTGGCTGGTACTGACAAGACCTAGGATGGCCACTCTACAGACAGTACATCCTATCAATATCGCGTCAGAAAGGTAACTTTCACAAACATTGATAACAGGCTCCTGGGGCAGAATTTTGAAATGTTATGTAATTTATTTCACTTCATCTGACTAAATATACTTTATTTTATTTTAACCCTCTCCCTGCTGAAGGCAACCAGCGATGTATAAGCAGCCTAATCCAGCAGGGAGAGTTAATTGGGGTTTTAAACAATTTTCAAGATTCTTTCACTTATAAATTATATCACAGCTCATCAACTTAGGGCATGATAAAACACACAACACTGGTAGTGCTGTAGTGCAGTAAACCTGCGAGCACCAACTGGTACTGATAATGATACACAAAAGCTGACCAACCTAAACAAACCACAGTAAGCAAATATCCATAAGGATGGACATCATTGCTATAAATAGAGCCAGCTATCATCAAAATTACAATGAACTCTGTGTCCTGGTGTAATCATGTGTTAATTGGTAATAGTACTACGTAGTCTATGTAATCTGTTCTGAGTACATCAACTCTTAATTATGTTACAATGTACATACAACCATACATGTTCTCATTAATTTGTACTCATATTAATAACGAAAAAAATAAAGACATCAACTTCCAGAAAAGTGTTCATGATCATAGGATAAATATAATACAAGAAATACAGTTTAAGAAATGTTTCATGATCATATGAAATATTTGTGACCACAATATTATTATTAATAAGTGGCAATCATAAATGCTTCAAACTTCATGGTCACAACCTACAAGTTCAACCCATACCATACATTATTTATACACAATATATTTTCAGTCATGCACAAAGGTAATATAAAAGGCATTGGCTCTAAAGAGTTGCCTCCCTTCTTAAGTAACATTCTGACATTCATTCTGAAAGCAATATTAAATATCACAATCTTACATTATACAGGTTTTAACATTTGTATGTATGTCTCGTCAGATTTGTGTATACTGATAACACCTGATGATAGTGTATAAATAGGGTAGTCATTGTTTTGTATTTATGCTGTTATCGTAACAACAAAAATAAGTAAAAATAAAAAGATTATTTATCATAACAAGTCAAGTAGATAATAAATATTGTATTTATGTACAAATAGAAGTTAGCGGATGGTTGTACTTTTTAAATGTCATATCCTTTAAAGGCATAATATCACAGATATTTATGGTTGTTTTGGACTAGTTCTTAGCTACAACTGCAAAATAAAATCACTTGACATACATAAAATCATGTTTGTACTTCCAAAAACCTTTCCACCGCTGTATGGTAGACAAATACCCACTGCAATAGACAACCTGAATATGGTCATATTGTTATTTGCTTCATTATACAGTGTTCGAATTAATAGGGGGTCCGGGGGTCATTTGAAAATCTGCAATGTTAAAGGTATGTGCATGACCCCCTGAAAATTACAGATTTTACCACCTTTAACATTGGGCATATGGAGAATGACTCCCTCATTATTTTCATTATTTCGAACACTGTTATATCAATGCAATATACGTCAGTGGTACGACTTAAAAATATAATATGCAACATAAACCTTTGCTTGCAATTCCTTCACATATTAGTTGATGCATTAAAGACCAGATAAATAGCGGAACGTTCCCTTTATTCATATAAAATATTAATATTTTGATAACTATTGAGTACTTGGGACTAAGTACATCAGTAAATAACAACTTTTGGATGGATAAATCAATCGTAATTAGTCTCAGATCTAAATTTGTTTGTCCATTATACAGGTCTATCAACTGTGATATTGTGCCCTAAAAACTTATTTCTGACTTATAAATAAGTTGTATTTATTAGATAAAATAAAAATTAAGATAGATAATCTTATAAAAATATTTCTGACCATTATGTAAATATTGTATTGTATTTAGCATATTAAGAGTTTCATATCAATATAAATAATAATTGCTACTTATAATGCACCAACCCCATGCTATTTGTCACATGTATTATCCCTGGACAATGGATCAGTGTGCACTCAATAGTCCCTGGGGAGTATACAACCCAAGCTGTTTCCAGCACGAAAAGATTACCATTCACATAACAAAGTCATACTACCAGGTACCCATTCTATGCTAGAACAGAAATACAGGTAATTTATTAACATATTGAATTGCTCAAAAATAATTATAAAACTAACCAGCACTGACATTCACAACAATGTTTATTTTCAATTTAATACTTAGAATTCAGTTGTCAATCAAGCAACAAAGATTCTACACATTGTACAACTTTACCATTCTGTGGCTTATCAGGATATATTCAATTGAACAATAAACAAAATACTCTTGTACAAGGTACTGAGTCCTACTGACATGTTCCAAATTGAAATGCACTGATCTTAAGGTCAACAATGTATTTGTACAAGGTATGAAATATATTTTTCACGAGACAACGACAAGTGTGATTTATAGCACACGCCCAACCAATACAGATAAGAAAAATCAATATCAAAGTCTTATTTTTGTCACACAATGACCTGTATGCTAACAAATGTGTTGAAACTAGACATGAAACTCCACCAGAATGCAAATATTTAATTTAAAATCCAAATTGATAACTGTATGTTTATGGTTGTAATTTATGTAATATTAGGTCAACTATTGGTGGGGGGGGGTTGTAGTTGGTATAGATTATTAGCACAATTAAACTAAATATACAATATATATTAGAAAGACAAAAAAATGCCATCTCTTGTATCTTGCATATATACTATACCCATTCATAAAACCAAAATGGATATTTGGAGACATGTAGGCAATAATCATATTGGTTCATCCCCTCTCATGTTGACATGTATATTTTTGGTCTTATCAGTTATGTGTACTTTATTGAGAATATTATATAAATATTGGTTCTTGAACAATGATCTATATGGCCAATGCTTCTGTTTTTGCTATGCCTGGGTACTATTATCATTTAACATTGTCCTATTAACCGGATTAAGACTGATTACCAACCTCACAACTTAATGAGTAATTAAATTGCTGATTGTGTATCTGCTTAGAAAGAACAGTAGCTAAGTAGACACCTTTTTGTTGAGTTAACAAGGAGTCAACAAGACTTCCAATAAACATATGTATACTCTTCAATGAACTGACGCAGTGTCAACTTTTTTATTCTTAAAATTTGAATCTCTCCTACATTCTACTATACATGATAAAAGTAAAATGAATAGTATTTGTATATTTTAAATCTACTGTGATGATTTTAATTAGATTGACAAATATATCTGTGACGCAACTCTCTCTTTTTAAGAGACGGATAAATGAAGATAGGCAGTGTACTTGACAGTAGGAAGTATATCACTGCACCAAATGTTGGTATTATAATATAAATGTATGCATAACTCTTATTCGCATCAAGGTTGAACTGGTTGAACAATGTTTTAACTTTTATTAATATTATTCATATAGAAAAGACATAGATAAATACAGTATGGATATATAGATATAGACAAATACAGTATATATAATGTTGTAAAGTTAGGTGGTTACAAATAAACCTGATAATAAGTGTCTTATAAGAATAACTTGAGTTCAACAACATGCATTCCCCATTCAACCAGGATTACAATCACATCATGTGTTTATGACAGTACATCAAATGCACACTTACGATCACTTCCTAAGGTTTTGAACTTTCTAAATAAATGGACATGTCTATCTCGAGGGTACAGATATATGCTTTCCCCCTTCACTAATTTTCAGGTGACAACTTGATCCATTTTTGGACGTTCCAGTCTACCTGGTTTGTGGTGGTGTACACATCGGTATGTTCAAGGTTTAGAATAAAGTATGATGTGGACAGTTACTAATATACAAAATTGTAAACGTAGAGAAAGTAAAAAGGAGTGTATTGGATACTTACATTTGTTCTTACCTGGGAGTTACCGGCCATTTTCATTCCGTAGCAGGACTCTCAAAAAATATAAGATTCTGTCAAAGTAGAAAACCTGTGACACTGCACTAAAAAGGACTATTATTTTGGATATAGCAAATAACATAAATCCAGGAATATGTAAAACGTTGGATAGTTATTAATCTATCATTCCATATGTAAGTATCTGAGGGTTATAATCCACCAGATTCTGACGTAGCACCATGTTTGGTGACCACTTGTCCACATAGAATGACGGCCGCCATCTTGTTGAAGTGTATTGGGTGTGCCTCTATAGTGATAATGCGCGCGAAGAAATAGTGCAATATTTACCAGCTTCGTGAATGTAAAGCAACATTACTGCATGTTTAAACTATACTTTTTACGATTTTGGTGGCAGTTCTTATTATAATTTCTAACTGTGTAATCAGACAATGCCAATAAAGTAGTAGAATACTTTGCTTTATTTTGCTGACCCTTGACCTAAAGGTGAGAAGGAGTACCTCTTTTGCCAACAGGTAATATATTCTTACACTGTCATTAAGAAACCCGACTGTCAAGGTAGATACAAATTCACCTGAGCACATTATTGACAAATTATAGCAACAAGTTACATTCATAAGTTGAATGGGCGGATCATGTTCAGAAATAAATTTGTTACGTTTACTACAAGCAATGTATATTACTATTGGTATTTCAACATTGTTAGGCTATACTGAGTATATGTAATTCATCAATGGCATGTACATTCACAAATGCAATATGAGGCGTTTTACATTTTGTGCTACTAGATCTACGACTGAGCAATATTCTTGCAAAGGATATATCCTACAAGTAAATGCATTTATTACTCATGTAGGCATATATATATATAGAGAGAGAGAGTCATGCTACACGATCATTTGATAAATTGGAATTTAATTCAAAAACGTGCAGCAATGAAATGTAGGCCTAAATATGATATTAATAGTGTAACATGTGAGCGATACGTAGGTCTAGTGTGCATAAATATGTATGTCGACGGATGTCTATGGTAGGCTATATAGGAACCAATTTGTCGCATTATTATCTATAGTGAACATTAATAGATATAGCCTAAACACTGAATTCTGGGCCACGCCCACTTTTCTATGAAGATACACCTGTACGGATAGTCAAACAGTAGGCCTAGGCCTACTTATAATAATTGTTTGTCTTTTGACGTATTGACGTTGTGTGTAAATCAGTAATTTTAATCTAGGCCTATGCTAATGCAATATTGACACACTTGCATGTAATTCAAACAGACTTTAGCCTAATTGATTGTCCTTTAGCCTAAATGCTGTGTGTAAATCGGTAATTTGAACCCTAATGCAAATATACTTAGTATAGCGTCTCTACCAAAGTATATAATCAAACAAATGTGGTGCCAAAGGAATGTATACTAATTGAATTTGACTAAATGAATATTTGTCATTGCTTGAAAGTTATAGAAATTTAGTCATTTTAGTGAATAAGCCTACATGCATCTGAAATCGAATGTTTACATCATTTGTAGTGTTGCTTCTTGTGTACATCTCGTCTGTACTTTCATAAACAAAAATGAGAATAATCTGTTAATATAATATGAGGTAGATATATTAACTTGGAGAAAACTAAAATGTATTAAAATGTTTGTTTTTTAATTGGGGTTTCGTCGCTTTCAAGATCATTTCACTTTGATCTATATTCTATTAGCCTACGATTTGTCAGTTTAGGGCAAGATAAAACCCGCAGCATTAGTAGTTCTGAACGTTTCAGCATACACAGTATAAACTGAAATTCTGAATTAACCCCTGCCGGTTGGTAATACTAACGGACCAAGTATGTAAAGTTAGATACCATATCTAATAGCCTGCAGACGTAATAGTGTAGTAGGATGTATATCTAGGCATCGTGCAGGCTAGTGTGGAATATAGTGTGGAATATAGTGTAGTGTGGAATATAGGAATATATTCAAGATATGAGTCACAAATAAAATTTTATTCTGATGAACAAAATCAACCCGTGGCAAATTTGGAAAAATCGCTTATAGGCTAAATATTTATAAGAAAAGGTATTAGTTTTACATCAGAAATGTACATTTATAAACAGTGCACTTGCAGGTAGGTGTGTGTGTGTGTGTGTGTGTGTGTGTGTGTGTGTATGTGTGTGTGTGGGTTGGTGTGTATGCGTGCGTATGTGCACTGTCTCCCTCCTCCCTTTCTCTCCCTCCTCCATCACTCTCTCTCTCTCTCTCTCTCTCTCTCTCTCTCTCTCTCTCTCTCGCGCTCTCTCTCTCTCTCAC
>JAUTBZ010181428.1:0-22933 GCA_032361785.1 Lepetodrilus galriftensis | reverse complement strand
ACGCATGTTGATATACTTATCAACAATTTTTATTAATAAAGTGTGTCCAAACTTGGAATTTTTGCGTATGGGACTCAGGATTGCGCGTTCGGATTAAATAATTGGTATAATTAATTATTTACACTTCTGCAGAACTAAATAATGGAAATATGTTGAATAGTAAACTGCACCATGTTTTAACTCTTTCATGCCAGTTGCCTTTTTTTCCATAAATTTAGGCAGGGCTCTAGTTTACCAAAATGGATTATTCTTTTCTGCAGACTAAATAAGAATGCAACCTGTTTTCGTGTGTATATTTGCACTTTTGGCATGTTTAAGGTGCTTAGACCAGTCATGGCCTAGGTTTGACCTTGTGATTGACCCTGGGTCAGTATTGGGTTCGAAACTTGGCATGCAGCCTTTCTGTCACAATTAATGATAACATACAGTTTTATTTTGATCTGATATTGTTTGCAATTTTCTTTAAAGCAAGTATCGTAGGCAGAATAATTAACTTTAAGAAAAAGGCCGAGTTACCTTGCCGGTTATACAAGAAATGTTTAATTTGTCCTGATAACTTTGTTTTGAAGCAACTCAAACCGTAATAAATTGGGTGGGTGGATTAGTTGGTTGATATCTACTGCAAACATAAAAATGGTGAGAATATCTTTTTAAAACAACAATGAACAAACAACCCCAACACTATAAGCAGTGATAGGATGAGATTGGTTCAAACAATGGGACTGATTTTACCATAGGCATAAATTGTTGCTTATACCCCTCTTCCGGTCTCGTTGCAATGGTTAAGTGTATGTGATATATGATTCTCCTACTGGTCTTGGCCAGCAGGGTTACCCCTTTAGCTGAGTCGGTAGAGCGTTGAACTCGTAATCCAGTAACTCTGGTTCGAATCCCAGGATCGACAGTGGTCCTGTTTCAATGGCGCCCAATGTTTTTTCGAGTTGTTCCCGGTGGTCTGTTCTCGCTGAATTGTCCCACAGAGAATTCCTAGCTCCATGTATTTTCAAAATACAAGTACATATTCCTTTCATCAAGTTGTGCCTGAACCTGGGATAGAACCAGTCTGGTGTTCAAACAAATCTTGAATTCCACTGGACCAAATAGCTGACTGAAGATAAGTTTATCTAGTTATGACTGATTCAAGAAAGGCATGTGCCTGTGATGTCACATACACATGCTACAACAAAAGCATGTGCAGCACGAAATAATTGTTCATCCAAAAGCATAAACAGTTGATGAGGGTCCCCATGGGTGATCTGGCGGGTCGATGATCTATTAAAAACTTACACAATGTTATACATTTATTTTCTCAGAAATTACATAGATTTTACATTTAAATGGTATACCATGTACTCGACTGGAAGAGGGGTATAAGACAGTTACATCCACACTTTCCTCGGTGTATTGGTCAATATCCCAACAGTTTTGATTGTGATGCCCTACTACCAAAACTGTAGGGATATTGACCAATACACCTCTTACATATTCTCATTAACATTTAGCAGTAAATCACTCACTGACTCGCAAAAATACATACCCACATGCCATATATTTAGTAAATGTTTAGCGTCTGTGGATTCATAACACAAATTACATTTATATATTGCCTTTGTTACATAAAAAAATAATGTTTGGTCATAAGTGTTTTTAGCAATGAAAAATAACTTCAAGGACAAACCCCTAGATGACAGTATAATACTGCTGACTGTCTTGAAAGATTCAACAACCATTAGCTGGCGGGTATTTAGATGAGATTCTAACAGCCGCTCTCTTGTGTTCTAGGTCAACATTCGAACACTCTGACACTCCCCGGCCACTCCCAGGCATCCAGCGGGAGCCCTACAAAGAGTGCCCAGTCGTCGCCCACCAGCACGGCCAAACACGTGCGCCCCAGGGCCAAGTCTGTGGAGACTGACCCCGCCAAGAGTCGGGTGCGTGTTCATCTCGTTTTCTTAACTCTGCTGTAAAACTAAAGTACCGATTTATTTCATGCTGGTGGTTATCAATGGCTCCATTCTGTTTTAACCCTCTCCCTGCGGAAGGCGACTAAAGTTGCGCTATCACATGCAGAAATAGAACACTTTGATTTTATTCATCGTTATTTATTTATTTATTTATTTATTCATGCATGTTCTCCTGTCGTGTATTGCAGCGACAGAGACGTGATTCCAACGAGGACTGGGAGATCCCGAGCGAGGAGATTGATTATGATCAACGAATTGGGTCCGGTTCATTCGGAACTGTCTACAAGGCATTCTGGCATGGACCCGTGGCTGTCAAGCTGCTGAACGTCATCGACCCCAACCCAGCACAGATGCATGCGTTCAAGAATGAAGTCGGAGTCTTGAGGTTTGTTCCTTGTCTATTTTATTTTATGAGAAAAAATTCCATTGGTATGATTTTAATAGTTGTACATTGTTCCTACAGGGCTCATACCACCCTCTCAATAATGTACACTGTTTTATAAAGTCTTGATTTGCAACAATTAGTTGGGTAATTGTGATTAAAAGAGACAAAATCAGTTTGCAATTATAGAAGTTAGTGAAATAAGTGAATTTTTTTGTATTGAGTTGGATCGTTTCTTTTTAAACTAAAAACTTCTTGAAATAAATCCAAAAAAATCAAATCTATTCATAAAGTGAAAGGAAATTTATCGCACACATAAAAAAGTCTCAAATACTTTAATATAGAATTCAATTGTTTCTTCTTGCTTACTTTTTGCAAATGGGTGAAAAAATCCCGCAGTGACGTTACTCCATAATCACTCAACTTTTTGCTTACAAAATAATAAATAAAAAAGTCTCAGGAGTATTCACACGAAATGGTCAACTCGTGTTTCCAGGAAGACGCGCCACTACAACGTGCTGCTGTTCATGGGGTGCATGTCGACGCCCCACCTGGCCATCGTCACCCAGTGGTGTGATGGACACAGTCTCTACACCCATCTCCATGTCAAGGAAACCAAGTTCCGCATGGACCAGCTCATCATGGTCGGCAAGCAGACAGCACAGGGCATGGAGTAAGATTTCTATATACCGTTATTACCCGTGTATAATGCGCACTTTTCACACCCCAAAACTGACCTCTCACGCGGATATTACAAACAAGATGTTGAATTCTTTGTAGAGGGTCACCTATGGTTGAAATATTCCCGCTGCGACGTAAAACATTAATTCAATCTTTGTAGAGGTGGATGTGACTGTTAAGGCATGCAGTAAAATGTCTATATATTAACCCCCTTCCTGCTGGATTAAGCAATACACAGACAAAGGTCTGGAATCTCCAGTTGCCTCCAGCATGGGGAGGGTTAAAAACAAAATGTTGACTTCTTTGTAGAGGTGGATGTCATAGGCACATATGGGTGGAAGATTCCCACAATGATGTTAAACAACACTTCATTCATTCACCAACTACATTAATAATTGTGTTTATTTTCTTGCAGCTATCTCCATGCCAAGCATATCATTCACAGAGATCTGAAAACAAACAGTATCCTTTTTATTGTTCCTAAATCTGTGTCTATGAGGGAGGGATCCAGTTGTCTTTGACATTTTGAATATAGTGCACTTTGCCAAATTTAGTTATTTCGTCACATATGAGTGATATATTCCCGCTGCGATGTAAAGCATTTATTTATTTATTCGTCATGTTATTAATGCCTGTTTCTGTATTGGCCCTTAACCAGCATAAGATATATTTTTGACGGAAGTGTTGACTGAGAACATGACGGTGAAGATCGGAGACTTCGGTCTGGCCACTGTGAAGACCCGCTGGAGTGGCTCGCACCAGTTTCAGCAGCCATCGGGCTCCATACTGTGGATGGTGAGTACTCAGTACTAGGGTAGTATTCACTGTTACTGTCTATCACTATTCAGTACTAGGGTATGTTATAACTCAAGTGCTAGATAATGTCAGTACTTGATAGCTATCGTTTATCTATCCAGTACTATTGTGTATTGATGAACTTTACTAATCCAGATGGTCCTTGAGCATCAGCAAGGGAGACTACTCTGTGAAATGATCATTTTATTCTTGTCACTCGAGTCGACCTCGACCATTCACAAGATTTCTCCAATTCTACATTAGTGTTGTCTAACTATTTGAAATTTACAGATGTCATTATTGTTTGATTATTTGCAATCTCCAATTGTAAATTGATAGCTTTCTCACCGACAAACTGGTCGAAATGTAAAACTATATTTATCATCTAATGGAAAGTTGAATATGGACATTATTTACATTGTTTTTGCCGATTTACCCACACAAAAAAAGTATTCCTAATTTTGCCATATATTATGTGCACACGTGTAAAGTAACATACTAGTAGTTGTTATTAATATTTTACCAAATTACCGTGGAATATCCAGTAATAAAGCTGCATTTCAAGTAAGTTTATGAGAACAAGCAAGTCTATACGGATAGTTCGTGTATCTGCAGACTAATAACCATGCAAATTATGGAACTATTTCATATGACCTCATTTTCATGTGACGCCATACTACTATTTATGAATGCTACTAAATGGAAATAGTATACAAGATGATCGGAGGTTATGTGCGAACTATTTCTAAGAAAAATTAGTTGTTTTATATGTTGTTCTTTTCTTTGGTGCATTCATCAGTAGTGAAGCGGTTTACAAGTTACTGATCTGTATGTATTCCTGCGCGTAACTTACGTCGATTCACCCACTGACGTTTTCTTCTTGTAGAGAGGTATTTAAGCTTGACATTAGATGATAAAGAGATAACCTCGTGTCCTTAGATATCGTACATATCCTGCAATTGGGGATCATCTCTATGTATTAGACTCGCTAAAAGCTTGTCGAATACAAAGATTATCCCCAAGTGCCGGATAAAAATACGATATCTAAAGACACTGTTAATATCTTTTCGTGGTAAAGTATCATATCATAGAAACCATACATATTCGTGCCCAAGTTATTGGTTTGGTACATACAAATTATATCTAATTTGTAATCTTCGTAGCTCACACACCATCACCATGATCAAGTTATATATTGATAAATCCTTAGACGCACACTCGAGTCATCACCAAACCTGAATATCAACACGTTGACATTTATTTTTTGTATGAAATAAAAACCCTTTGGTAAAGGAAATAATTTTCATCAATGTTTGAAAGCTGTTCCTTTTTATTGTTGATTCTGGCTTAGCTTATATACGCAAAGTGTGGCCACGGCAAATAGATCCGGTGCACTGGTTAGGCCGAATGGAAAGCGTTTAAAGAAGGCGGGTTGGTAGCGAGGATAAGGACGGTATTTTCCCAATTAAACACACAGATCGGGCGACACGAGTGCCTTTAAACGTGTGCCGGTGAACTGGTGTTTTTGGTGCTTGTGGTTATGTGTCCGTGGTTTGAAGGAATTCATCATCTGATGATTGATTTATGTTATTTAATAGTCTGTGTCCCCCCCCCCCCCCCGTGTGTTTGTGCGTGTGTGCGTGTGTGTGTAAACAAACGTGTGTACGTGTGTAACAAAGTTCTGGTGGTATGTGGGGTAAATGTAGGGCCTATTTCGATTGTCTCTTCGCGAAGCATATATATACATACACCTCTACGTTGGGGTATCCTTGTATTTCTGGGTGCATACCATGTTGTTTTTGTCCTTATCATTTATCATGTAAAAAAAGTTACTTTGAGCGTCTGCTGATGGACAAATTATGCATCAATCTGTAATAGGCGCATATCCTCTTGTACAGAAGGGCTCCATGATTAATTTATAAACAGATAAAAAGGGTAGGTACATCATGTCAGGAATTGGTAAAATGCACTCAAAGAGAGTCACTGTATATCAACAAGAACTCACATGCGTGGCTGGAATGTAACGGAAGTGACCTAACCACCCCACATTGAATGATGCCTACTACTATGTCCGAGTAGAGAGAGTTGTGATAAAAATTTAGATTGCAATTAAACTGCATGGAACCCACTTTATTTGGAAAAAAATGCAAAGACACTAGGACCTGTCTCTAGCACACAGACAATGGGACATAACTTACTTTTTATACTTGACCGTTGATAATGAGAAACTGTATAATGCCTCCTATACCTCTTCATTGAGATATCCTTAGAGTTCTGGCCCCGAGATTACGAAACTTTCTGAGCACAAAAACGTACTGTACTCAGACTATGACGTCACATGACGTTTTATGAACAAAATTCTGAGTCGAGTACGAAATCGTACTCAAAAAAGTTTCGTAATCTCGGGGCCTGGTGGTATGCCTGGGGTACTTCAGGTGCCTCTGGAAGTATGCTTGAGGTGCCTCTGGAAGTATGCTTGAGGTGCCTGGTGGTATGCTTGAGGTGCTTGAGTTGTCTCTGGAGGTATGCTTGAGGTGGATCTCGGTGTATGCTTGATGTGCCTCTGGAGGTATGCTTGAGGTCCCTCTGGAGGTATGCTTGAGGTCCCTCTGGAGGTATGCTTGAGGTGCCTCTGGAGGTATGCTTGAGGTGCCTCTGGGGGTATGCTTGAGGTGCCTCTAGGGATATGCTTGAGGTGCCTCAGGGGGTATGCTAGTTAATGTCAGGTAACGAGATGTGGGCGAGGAGCACGGGGGACACGTATGGTTTGATGGGGTGTACATACGGTTTGGAGATGATTCAGAGTTGTCTCAGTACAAACATATATATATGCTTCATCTAACCACATGACAGAGGTATATATATATATAACATACAGGCTGTAACATACGCACGAGAAACAAAACTTAACCCTAATTTAGCCTTGAGTATTGACACTTCCAATCGTCAGCCTTTATACCGCCAAAGCTTCGTGATCATTCTTAGAGAATTCTTAATGAAGTTCTAATACAGACTCTGGTCTAGTTAAATACCACTATGTATTATTATTTATCTCTAAATGTCAGTGTCCTGTACCACAAAGCGATCGTAGTGCCACAGGTCTTAATGTAGGCTATGTGTGGAGCACGAGACTCGATGACCTTTGATGAAGATCTCGTAGCCACCCACAGTCCACAGTGCTCTCGTATCGCTCATGGCTACGAGAGCATTATGCTCTCTTAGTGGATACGAGAGCTTCACGAAAAAGTATAAGCCCTCATTACATCATATAGCTCCAATATTACCGACATGTTTAACTAAGATTGCCCTAGTCTTAGGTGTAGAATAAATACCCTTCTCTCAGTAACCAAAGCAGTGGGCTTACAACCAAAGCAGTACACACAGGTGCGTTATGACATTGCGTATAGGCCTACACCTAGGAGGCATTATAGATGATACTGAAGACATCTAAACCATTGCGCTTGACTAAACCAGCCTTTGTACCTTTATTTGCTCTAAGTACTGTTTCCGTCAACACTAAACCGTAACCATGGATATTCAATTCAGGGGCGACAACTGCGCCCGTTCAAGCGCACACCACCCCGGTCTTTCAGCGAGCTTCAGAGAATGTTCGACTAACAAACCCTATATGGCTTGGGCTCACGTTATCGATCGATACTGCCTACTACTGCATGTCTTCTCTGTTCCGTGCCATAAAAACTCCATGGATTTCCCATCAGGTCTAAAACAGGTTTCGATAAAGAAACGAGATATAACTGTTCGCCTAAAGAGTCGAGACCCAGTTTAGGTCAAAGATGTAACAAGGTATTGCTGGAAGCAATAAGCCAATCTTAAACCAGTCATTTGGCTGCTCAGAAGTACACCGGGAAACAGTAAGAACATTCAAAATATTGTATATCCGGGTATAAGAAGGCTAATGGGGAATTTGATACGGCTTCCGTACCACGTTTATATGTAAAATCTTAACGCTAATTAATATTTCATTGGTATCTATACTTGGCCACGGTGTGTGCAAGTATTAACTCTAAGGGCAAACTGCTCAGTGAAATGTCAGAAGGGATGATCGTATGGTTATTATTTAAGCAGGTGAGAATGTGTAGTGGTCAGTGACGTCATCGCAATGGGACGTGACGTCGATGGATCCATTTGTACCTGAACCAGGTGTTACATCAACTCGAGAGAGAAAATAAGATATCACGAGAACAGATTTCCGGTTTCAGAATGTCTGGATGATTATTGCGTGTATGCATTAGTTGGAATAGGTGACGTACCGTTTTCGGAGAATCGGAGATGATACACATAGCATGATACATAGCATAGACCAATACATTAACACACTCCTTGGTGAATTCCTTGGACACTTAACAACTGAAAAATACCACAATTACCAAAGAACTATACCAGAACACTATGGGTCTACTCCATTCTAAAGAGAATCAAAAACTAATTTTACAAACAATTGCCCAATTATTACTATTAGCACTCAATATTTCTTTCCTTCAAAACATAAACCGAAAAGGGGGAGGATTATTTGACAGACATAGCCTACAGTAATGATCCAAAATTAAATCAGTCTGCGAGACTCTGCGAGACTTAAAACGGGACATTCTAACAGCATTATCAGCACCTCGGACCAAGATGTCCCGGATGTTCATGTCATTGCAGTGTATATATTCTCGACATATATCGCCCTTGTAAAAAGGACAACTCTTAATTGGTAACGTTACCTTCTACCTTAGTATCGTCTTCTATATCCGGTAACCCTGTAACTTTGACCTTTACCCTAGAAGTTCCAGTGTTACAGGCAGTTGTGAGGATGTAACGCTGTTGGTAGGCATACCATGCCTGTCTGACCTCAGTGCAGATATTGTATTGCATATATATAGTCTTAATGGTGACGTGTACGGTGTAGGTCACACGAGCCTCATTCTTTTTACCCTCTCAATGTTAGAGGCAAGCGGAGATGCCGTAAATAGCAGTGCCTGTACTTAATCCCGCAGCGAGAGGGTTAAATACATGCCAATTACTTCCTTACATTTATCAAAGGCAATAAGGATCACGTTATTTAGTTTTTCATCTGCCGTGTCATGATGAATAAATTAAAAACGTCAAAGATTGAGCCAATCAGAAAGCTTCTTCTAAGACCACGCAGACCCTGAGTTTACGAAACGTTTTTGAGTATGAACTCATGCTCAACTCAAGGTTGTGTGCGCAGATTCTCATATAAAATAATGTTTGAGCTTGAGGAAGAAATCGTGCTAAAAATGTTTTGTGATCTCTGAACCAAAAGCGAGTTAGGACCGTAGGGCAACTTTTCAGCATAATATAAGTGCATGTCTGCCCTACATTACCATTAAACCCTTTTGAAATACAATAGTTAGCCAAACCACAATGGTAAGTAATTTTATATCTCTATTGCCGATGTTAGAAATTAATATGATCCGAATGCATGCAAAGCAACACACTTACTTTATCATTTGAGTTTTAACAAAAATACATGTAGATTGCATATATGCTACGTGATCAGTAGCCTATAGTAGCTTCAGAAGAAAGAAAAAAACTCAATATATTCTTAAATTGATTTTCAGACACAGATAAAACTGGTTCTAGTTCTAGACTTCTGCGGGACCAACTGTGCGGTAGCCTACACGTGTAGTCAGAGCTATGCAAAGGTCGTACCGGTAGTCCGCACGTAAGTTAAGCTTTACGCCATTTCCTGCCAATATAAAAGCACGACCTACGCCCTGACATAAATAAAAGTGGGGATGACCATTTCATGAAATGCAAGCCAAACTGTGTTGGACATAACCTTTAAATACATCTATGTCACGATTGTCCCTTTTTATTGTTGGAACTGTTGTGTAACAATACCAAAATATATACGTTCTTTTAGAAATACACTGATTGGAGGGTGCATGCACGGTTATGCTTGGATTTACAGTTTTCTGATCAACTTTCAAAGGTATCTCAACAAAGAATAGCAGGAATATGGCATACATCCCAATGGCCAAATGAATTACTATTATAATCACTACCAATTCCGATACATAGCAATAACTTATATAGTATTACAATGATACCTGCATGTCTTGACCCCAACCTGAAAACACCGGCTATTATGGCTATTTAACACCCGGATGTGGTCATGATCAGCGTTCCGAGGATGGAATTGACCTCAAAACAGTCCTAGGAAATGACCTTTCTATACGGAGGTCAGATTACCATCCATGCTAACGCGCATGCGTCTTCTAAACTGTTTCTACACTTTTATACATTTAAATGTTTAATATACTAGTATTTAGATATACGTTTGCATGGAAAATAAAAATCATAAAACGTGTTTGCCTATTCCTACGCATATTCTAGCTATTATTTAAATTATTAAACATTCAACATCTTGATCGAGGAAACTTTCAGGGTTTTTGGTGTTGAGAAACAATGTTTGTATTCAATGTAGTTTTAACCTTCATACTCGTTATCCGTGCAAAGACTCTATTTAATTTTAAAAATGTATTTGACACGAGCATGTGAATTTGGGAATTATCGGAGTTATGAGCGAGTTTTGAACGCGCAGTTGGCTTTCCAAACACGAGAAACGCGCTAAACCCATTCCCAAGACCGTCAACGTTTGAGACTTCAACAACCAGCCGGTGAAATGTCTCGCAAAGTATTTCAACTTTTTGTCGCTTTTTAACTCGTTGGTTGAATAAAAGAAGAAAAAAACCTTACGAGTTTGCCAAGAATGAACCTGGTGGAAATGTTATCAAACTAAACTCTTGCATTGAACACCCTGACTGATGCTAGCAGTTGAAGACGAAACATTTAGCACTCAACTGTCACAGTTTTCGTTGACAATGTTAGTGGTTCTAGCGAGAAGGTCGGTATTTAAAGTCCCCCCGCCGTAGGAAATCACACACCTGTGAATAGAGGTTAGGAAGTGACTATGCATACAGAATCTGTCCAGGGGTTAAAGATTCACCCTGCTTTATTTTTTAAAAAACCAACCTTACGTTAACACTAGAACCCTTGGAAAACACCAGCGAATTCATTCTAAAATTAGCAAATGCCTGTCACGGGGCAGGTTGGCATTAGCACCTGAAGTAGTGTAGCTTTAATACACAAAGCGTATCCTTTATAAGTGATAACTCCAGAGAGTGGGTTGCCAATTATATATGACGGGTTTTTTCAGGTTTAAAGGTGTATTTTACTGGAATTCGGTGTAAATGGTGCCTGGAATATAGCATGTCCATGATATATATAGGAAGCTAACGTGTCAAGTGTGTCTATGCTAGCCTTACCGCGGGGTCTGCGTCAGTTGAGTTGACGATTGCAGACTATGTACTTATATAGAGATTATAGCATGAATATTATGAAAAGAAAATGGATTTCTTTTTCTTTCGTTAATTTAATTATAAGGCAAGTACATGTAACATGGGGCATATCATGGAAACCAAAGTCAATGTTATACTTTCTATCAATGTATGATGGCTGAAACATGAGCATGACTCCATTTTCATTCATGTCATCCAGAATGTACATCTTCTTGCAAAATATATTCGAGTTTATATACTAGTACTTCTGATATATATGGGGGTGGGGGTGGTAACCCAACGGTATAGAATATTTGGACTTCGCAGACAAAGGCCTGATTTGAAATCCATCAATGATCACGAAAGTTATCTCTTATATCTGAATCGATCATGATAGGATGCGCTGCCTGTACTGTGGCAATACAGTTATCGTCCTTGGTCTGTCAGTACCAGCTGGTGCTCGCAGGTTTACTGCAACATTCAGCGCCATGGATGTTGCGGGTTTCCTCCTGCCATGCATGCATAAACTGACGAGCCGTGATATGAGTGATAGAATCTTGAAAGCGGCGCTAAGCATATTGACATTGAATTGCGAGTTTAGTTGCAGGACAGAACACTAACATTACGTTTGCGTTACGTTGCGTTTAGGACTTCGGAGCCAAAGGTTCCAGATTCAAATCCCGTCCCGGGGGCCCGGCATCAATGTTCGCGAAAGTTACCTTTCTGACACGGTATTGATAGGATGCACTGACTGTAGAGTGGCAATGCAGTTATCATCCTTGGTCTTGTCAGTACCAGCCGGTGATCGCAGGTTTACTGCAACATTCAGCGCTACGGATGTTGCGGGTTTCCTCCTGCCCTAAACTGACAAGTCGTGATATTAGTGAAAGATTCTAGAAAGCGACTTTAAACCCCAATACCAAAAAAAAATATAAAATAAAAAAAATAAAAAATAAAAAATAAAAATAGTAGTACATGTCTCGAGTGTTCTCTGCGTCACTGTGGCCTGTCTGTGACCGCTGTACCGGTACGTGTCTGTTGCCAGGTTCTACCCGCGCTGGAAGGAGTACGAGTCTATGTTGGCGCGGTCCCTGCACTTCAGCCTGGACGAGAGTCAGTGTCAGAGAGACTGGGCACTACTCCTCAGTCTCGCTAGTCAGCCAGGTAACTTCACTCAGTCTCGCTAGTCAGCCAGGTAACTTCACTCAGTCTCGCTAGTCAGCCAGGTAACTTCACTCAGTCTCTGCACAATTATGTCTATACGAGAAATCTTTATCTACTCTGACACTGCCAGATTGAAGATGTTCAAATTATACATGTATAAGTGCTCTCCTTGTGATAGGCATGTTCTTATTAAAGAAAGTTCCTTTCCGTGTAACTGCCAGATTGAAGATGTTCAAATTATACATGTATAAGTGCTCTCCTTGTGATAGGCATGTTCTTATTGAAGAAAATTCCTTTCCGTGTAACGTAAAAGAAAAATGTGTTCATGTAACATGTGGGGTGTAATGAATGATTTAAAAAAAATATTTTATCTTCATACAAGATTATTTTATTTAAAAATTATTATTTTAAAAATGGCGAATATGAATGTTTGAATGTTTCTATTTGCTGCCAGGAGCGTCTCTGGAGCAGACTCACATCTTCGCGCTGGCACACATCCTGCGCAGACCCATCATCGTGTACGGGGTCAAGTACGTCAAGAGCTTCCGAGGGGAGACCATCGGCTTTGCAAAGTTTCAGGGTAGGTGGTGCGTCCACGGTAGTCTTAGTGTGGTTAGCTCTGCCAGGCCTACACAGGGTTCAGTTTGCCAGCTCTCATGTTGTTGTCAGATGTCTCTTGCCTCCTCTACTTCAGTATGATTTCAGGATCAAGATCATATTTTATATAGGGATTTGTGAACAAAACCTTATGTTGAGTATTAAATTGTACTCAAGAGAATTTCGTATTCTCAGGGACAGGCCGCTCTGCATTTAAATACACTTTCACACAAGGAATTCTATTCTTAAAATTAAATCTTTTATTAATTTCAGTTGTTGATGAAACCTGTTTTTCTCTCCCCATCAGGTGTGTACCTCCCATTGCTATGGGAACGTAGTTTCTGCTGGAAGATTCCTCTAGTTCTGGGATACACGCGGGGACATTTCTCCGCCCTCGTTCCCATGGAGATGGACACGGATGACGGCATCGGTGCCGGGGCCAACATCGAGAGCACCGACGACGGCCAGATCGCTTACCTCCCTTTGGTGGACAACGAGGGCAAGCTGCTTCCTGTACATTTCCTGACCGGCTCCGAGGTACGTGACCCGACGTGACCTGACATGTAGTCGGTGAATAATCAGTTTGATCATCCTCCAGACGCAAACTCAGTGGCTATTTCATACGCTACATCTCTGATGTTCAATATCGTTTAGAAGAGAGTGCTATAAAATATAATTCTGATAGTCTGTGCTGAAGGCATGGAGTGCTGGTGTTGTCTAATGATGATGTGCTGTGTGCTACAGGTGGGCAGGGAGGACACCATCCTCCGCGAGTGGCTGGACTGTGTGGTCACCAAGGGCGGCATCCTGGTGGCGGCTCAGAAGTTGGGCAAGCGGCCGACGCTGGTGAAGCAGATGGTGGACGAGTGGCTGGATCATTACCGTCAGCTGTCGCACACCATCCCTCCGCAGCACCAGACCAGCCTGTCCTCACAGACATTCTCCAGTGACGGCGAGAGTGACCAGGAGTGACCCCTGACCCTGACCCCAATCCCTGACCCCGTCCCTCCACGTTATCAGACCAACCTCTCGGACATTCTCCAGTGATGGCAAGAGTGACCAGGAATTACCCCTGACCCCGACCCTTGACCCCGTCTCACTACATTATCAGACCAACCTGTCGTCACATTCACCAGCAATGGTGAGAGTGAGCAGGAGTGACATCAAGAACCCCCCACTTCCTACAGCATCAAACCATCCTATTCACAGATATTCTCCAGCGATGGCTATGGTTACCGGGAGTGACCTTTGAACCCATCGACCATGCTCCGAGTCATCCTCATCCACACATCCTGAGCCCGAGTCGAGCGTCTGCAGCTGCCCAGGCTCAGTATACAGCCACAGTCTGTGCTGAGATACATTACTGCCAAACCTGATCGAGCGACGATATCACGGACGTCCTAACCGACACACGTCATGCCTGTTTATATTAACTCATTCACACCTGCCTATGTGTGACGTGCGAGTGATTCTCAGTCATAAGAATGACTTCTAACACCAAATTAACTTTGTCAATGAAACCCGAGTCCGTATGTAAAATGTCATTGCGACGACAACCTGCTATTAAGACGTGTTACACATTTACCGAGAAGTATTTTGTATACGATTCACATGGCAGAGTCTCTGCTACCCCGAGTCAAGATCAATGTTACCAGCAAAGTGGTCATGACCTCAACCAAGAATGACCTCAACTGACAACCAAAACCAGTTTGTTCCACCAATCTTGATATTTATTCCTAGTTTTCACCATCCCCACTCGGATAACACCTTACATTCAGCTTTCTGCTATTAGAACTGATTTTTAGTGAAGGAGTACCGTGTATTACTTTTCATAAATGTGAGTTTTGCCATCAATGATAGTGATTATTTACACTGTAGTATCCATTGACTTGTCATTGTGTCAGTCTTATTGTATGTGTGCCCAGTATTATAATGGTTACTAATACTAATTTGAAAAATATACATATATGAAAGTTTTGTCAATGAACTATTTTCAGACGAATGTTGACCACAACCAATGATCAGTACCAAGTAGTCGTCACAGTCGTACTTATGTAATATACGGAGTACTTTGTGATGATTTGTCGCGGATTGCTTGAACCATGGCCGTATCCTGGTCACTGTGACGTCCGCTAGCTAGGACTGGGTGATCAATAGTACAGTGCTGAATTGTCGGACGGGTGCCAGAGATTCTGAGCTCTGAGCGAACGTGCACAAATGCCAGAATACATGTCCTTTGTGATGGGTAAGGGTGTGATGTCTGAAGGAAGTTTTCATCCTTGGATTGTGATCACCAGCCCTTGCTGCCAGGTTTACTACAGTATCAAGTGTTACAGGGGTTTCAAGTGTTACAGGGATTTCAAGTGTTACAGGGGTTTCAAGTGTTACAGGGGTTTCAGGTTTCCACCTGCTGTAACCTCACAAGTGATAAAACCATAGCAGCTTGATGGAGTTTTTTGGAAAGTTCTAAATATGAAGCAGATTTGTGGACACACAGAACTGACTTTCAATAGCAGTACTTCATCACGTATTGATGAAAGATTCCCGCTGATGTTAAACAATAATTCACTCACTCAATAACAGTACTTCATCACATATTGGTGAAAGATTCCCGCTAATGTTAAACAATACTTCACTCACTCAATAGCAGTACTTTATCATGTATTGGTGAAAGATTCCCGCTGATGTTAAACAATAATTCACTCACTCAATAACAGTACTGCCATGGTCGTGTACTTTTAATAATTTTCATCAGGGGCCGAGACAGGAATTTGAAAAAGGTTGTGAATGAGCCATTTCTGGTTCTGTCTGGTGTTTATTATTACTTTGTATTATTATTATTATTTTATTAAATTAATGTTGGTAACAAAATTAATACGTGTACACCCCACCCCCAACCGCCACCCCTTTATCCACCCCTCTTCAGTATTTATGAATGGAACTGAGAATACCCAAGGATGCCACACATTGCCAGACTTTGATCAAGGGCAACGTGGGACAATGGGAAGCTCAGTTTCCTCACTTCCTGTTACGACCGCCTTGACATCACAACTCAAATCTCAGTGGTCATAACGCCAAATAGAGACCTATAGATCGTTATGGATATTTATGTGGAAGTTCAAGAATGTGTATTTCTATTGTTAATATTAATAGTTTGTACCTTGTTGTGTATATTTTGTAGATATAAATAGTATATATGATATATAGATATACATATACATTGTAAGAATGTATTCATCCATATCCATACAGTGTGACACAGTCTTGTTTTCTTTCTGTATATTATAGAAGAATATCATATGTATATTTATAAATACCGTACATATAATGTGCATATATGTATTTCTAAAGTCCACATGGTTGAACTAACTACGAAGACATGCTATGATCAGTTTTCTAATCTCTATACCTGTCTTGCGCTGGTAACCATGGCAACTAAAGTGTACGATACGTAGATCAATATTGTCTTCTTATTTAATGGCAACTCGATATGTACATTAGATAGAGAGTACTGTATCTGTTCAACAACCATCCTCTCTGTGTTAATACTAGTGGATAACAATTCTCTTTATGTTACTTTCTATAGATAACCATTCTTTCTGTATTTCTTTTATGTATATCGTCATCCTCTTTATGTTACTTTCTATAGACAACCATTCACTGTGCTACTTTCTTTAGATAGCCGTTCACTGTGTTACTTTCTATAGATAGCCATTCACTGTGTTACTTTCTACAGATAGCCGTTCACTGTGTTACTTTCTATCGATAACCATTACTTCCTATAGATAGCCGTTCACTGTGTTACTTTCTATCGATAACCATTTAATCATAGACTTCATAACAATGGCAGTGGTGTATGAACTAACGAATTAACATCAGATATATCTATGTGACCAGTTGTTTTGTTACGAATTTACGGAAACCTCTGCATTTACTGTGTATATTATTTGGGATTCCTGAAGTGGCTGTGTATATGTGGGTTAGAGAGGGGTACTAGTAACCTAGTAACCAACTGTGGTTACTTGAATGAGGCTAAGTATACCTGATGTGAGTGTGTTTATCTGACTGAAAGAAAGATGGTTGTACATATGACATTGTGGCTAAGAGAGTGGTTACATTTTAAGTCACTTTATGGCTTTGTATGTGTGGCTAAGATTGTATTATCGAGAGGTCATTGCATCATTAGATATAACAATACACTTGCGTTGTTAGTGAATCATCAGAATACATTCGGACATGAAAATCTTCAAGGAATTTTGCACACATCACTAAAACTTTCTATTTTTGGGGCAATTTACACCTGTTGTCCAACAAAGAATCACTTTCAGGGTTTGTAAACACAAAGTTTAATATTACCATTACTACAGACACAAGCTCAGGACCTAGTATAGCTAAGACACCTTTTCCATTCAGCTGAATCAAACTATGCCGACTTGGCAGTCACGATCAACTTTCATAGTTATCATGACGTTCATGCTATTAAAATAGATTATTTTCTCCAGTTCATGCATTGCCAACATCCTATTCTATGTTTAGGATAGTGGTGAAGAAGTCTTGCCTGCCCAGTTTTTCCAAGCATGTCTGGCAGGTACGTTACAAACAGACGACTATGACGTCCGTAGAGGAGGATTTTCTTGGTATGACTGACCACGTTTATTTTGTGTGACTGCGTATTTCTTTTGGCATGGGTGTGGGTGTGACCGAGAGTTGACTTGGCCGAGAACATTCTACTTGGTGTTGTAACACCCATCTTGCCATGTGACCTAACTCCGCGTCACTCGTATGAATGGCGTCAGCGTAGCTTGGAGAGAAGTGTAACACCATACTTTCTTACCACAACAATTGTTTCCTAAAACCAGTTTTTTTTCATAATTCGAAAATCGAGATATTGAAAGCTCCAGGGCCGATATTAATAAAAGGGCTTAAATCAGTTTTTGCTATATATATATTGATCATCAAAAACTGCCTCCTTCTCCCTGCTGAATAAAATCAAAGTGTTCTATATCTGCATGTGATCGGGCAACTTAAGTCGCCTTCAGCAGGGAGAGGGTTAAGCCCTTTTATGAATACGGCCCCAGGAACAGCAAAAGAAATAATGTGAGATTAATGTACTGGCTGCATTTAAAAGTCAAAACTTTGTGTCATTATACCATCTGCATTTACTTAGTGTTAGTCAAGTATATATCATGGTATATCCCGATATGCTGGTATGTGGGTATCTTGAGTTATGACTAATATTAGTCCTGTCAAAATTTGCCTTTACATCTTTGATGAGGACTAGTATTTAATGTATCAATATATGAAGTTTAATATTTAGAAAGTTGTTGCTGTTGATTTATTAATATTTTTTTGAAATGTTGTATTTATCTTCACGCACAGACACTATTTTGGATAGAATTCAAAATTTCCAAAAAACAAATTTATACATTAACCAACTGTTACTCTGAAACATTTACGTAAATGGTGTTTATCTGGTTCTCAAATTGTGCATCTCTAACTAATGTTGGCATGCTTGCACACATGGTAGATAGCTAGCTCACACTGTGACAATCATAAGTCAGTTCTGTTCCAACACACCCACCCGAATGCTGAGTTTTACTCTTCAATGTTTTTATTTATCATTGGTATTACAAAAAGTACTTCTATTGCTACCTGACCTGGCAACTGTTCAATATTATATTTCAAGGTTCATACAGGGCTTGAAAATACCTTGATTTTCAAGGGTGTCTTTAAGAGGCCTTATTCCTTGGAAATTCATTGGGCTTACTTAAATGGGTATTTGGTGCAGATACTAAAATAACACACAATCCTGCATCATGTTTACTGCATGATATGTTTGGATAGACAATCTGTGTTTGTGCCTTTATTTCTCAGAATCATAGTTCTTGTTGTGCACTCATTTGTTCTTGAACTCTTTTTATTTCGAAAGTAAAAGGCCTTGGAAAAACAAACATAAGGCTTTGAAAAGACCCCAAGATATCATTGAATTGTTTAGCTGTTTGTATTAACCTTGCATATCTCTCTTATATGATTGATGATAAAATATATTCAATAATCGTTTTGGAAGATTCATTCTTTTTTCTGGTAGATCTCATTTGTCTGACTTGCATAAACCCTTATGCATTTTGATTTTGTTTATTATTTCTCAAGTTTGTAAGGTATCTTTTTTTTATTTTATAAAAATACTGTAGTTTGAATATATTATTGTTGAAACCAATGTCATTGAAGCATATGTAAAATCTAACATTAACTGGCATATTGTTCTTACTGCCGACACCCTGGAATACTCTTTGTGTTGTATGATGGTCCTTGGTTTTGTCTTATGTTGTGTTTATGTATGCTCATATTCTTCCCGTTATTAGTCGAACTGGGACAAGCTTATACAATGTCACTTTCAATTCACACCATCAGATGTTTTCACACCATCAGCTCTCCACTTCCACTGGGGCACGTACAGCACACCAGGCAAACCTGTCTTCACATTGGAGATATGGACGTCTTATTGCATGCTACCATCGTACAGTAACCAGTAGAGCTGGAGCAAATAATAACAGAACCAGTCAAAGTAACACACGACAGTATCCGAGTAAATGACCTTTATATTGAGTTATTGTTACCACCTTTCAAAGTGGCAAATTATTTGCAAGAGGTAAAAGATCACTGATAAGTTGTATTGCATATACTTATATAACTATCTTTTCCTAGCAAGTATGCATATATTTATTTTCAGATTTATTTTACTAATCTAGAAATATGTTTATTTCCCAATTAATTACACCTACATAGATATAGATAATGACTACTACACCACATATAATTCTGATGGCAGATTTCTTGTATAGAGATTCCCCCAGCTCCTCACAGTAGCATCCACTTTCATGCCCTCGTATCATGGCAGAACAGCAACATTATCAATGGTATATTTAGAACAGGCCACTTTGTGGATCCTATTTCTTTTGCATTGGCAATGTCACATCATGTTATTTTGGTGGATTTCTTTTCATATTTTCAGTAATAATATATAGAAAATTAGGCAAGTGAATTTCATAGAAGTGAAATGTTAACCTTTCCCCTGCTGGAGGCAATTTACGTTGCCATTCATCCAGCATAAAAAGGGTTGAAGGTGGACTTTCTGTTTGAGGTTTTTATTCAAATATATTTCATAGCTGATGTATGGCCTTATGATTATTGTTTGAAACACATTTTATCCTAAAGATGTGTTACGAATGATCACACATTATCTCCGATGCAATTACGTCTGTCACCAAAACCAGGCGGCTAAAATTTCACATCTACTGTAGTTCATTTGCTTGAAAATGACTAATGAATAATACAGTGCTCCCTCGATATAACGCCCTTCGATGCACCACGGATTCGGATACAACGCAGGGTCCAACGTGGATCCCATTTAAACAAAAATATATATAAAAAAAAATCACCAATTATATTTGTTGATATAACGCGGGTATTATAACGCGGGTGGCATGTCATGGACACCAACTTCAGCGTTATAACTAGGGAGCACTGTACATTATCTTTGAATTTACAATTAGGAATATTGTATTTTCATGCATTATTTCATGCACGATCCAGACCATAGTAATGAATATTTATCGACTATGAAAATGCGATGAAAATGCTTTTAACCCAGTCATGCTCGATATTCCTTTCGAACTGAACATAATTTGATCACAGAATGTATTTTTCAGTTAGAAGAGTCGATCTGCTATTCAGGTCGGAATACCATATTCGTAGTTAGCAATTTTATTTGTAGATATTTGACAATTCATCATTAATTTTGTCACAGATGGACTTTATTTGATCAATTCACTGGTTAGTGGTAATGGTGGGATTGCTAGACGAACTCTGAAAGGACAGAAACTAAATCCATTACAGTGCTTGTGTTTATCAGCTGGAGTTCCACCAGTTAACCTGTTTATATTAAATGTTCCAGTATATAGGATGTGATCTTTGCAAGTATGCTAGTTATATTAATTTAATTGAATTTGTATGTTTGTTTTATTTGTGTGATATTTAATTTGAACCTGACTGTTGTACCTATATATTCAAGTTATATTTCACATTAGAGTGTCTGTGTGTTTCGAGTTGGATCAAATTGGTGTCACATATATCCGATCGAGTTCTACTCTTAATTTTGTGCGTGGATCGTCTGAGTGAAGACATGTTAGCCAAACTAAGCAAAATAAAAAAAAATTACAAATTTTATATTATTGTTTGTTGAAATATTATTTTAGTCGCAGACTGTTTAGCACCAGTCTGTTTAGCTTTCTGACAAGTTTGTATTTAAGCGATGTTGGCCGTCTGTTTATAGTGGGAGAAGGACCTGCAGCAGTCATGTGTTACAATAACGGCTAGGAGCCACGGCTGATGCAGGCGGATGTGCTGTACACTATGTCACATGTTATTGCAATCTCCCGGGTCTTGTGACATCTCCCTGGACAGGACGAGCTAGTAGTCTGTACATTCCACTGCCCTAATGCTTCATCCCTTCGTCTTTAAACTATATCTCGGATATAAATATACAAAAGTTTGTGGTTACCGCTCCAAGGAATGCCTAGTGCTACGAGAGCTGTATGTGTAGTGAGGAGCAGCCCTTGTGATACGATCCTGTGGTACATCACCCAGAGGCATTTGGCATGTCGTGTTCTAGAAGCAAGAGTTATACTGTTTTATTGCTTTGAGCAGCCCTTGTGATACGATCCTGTGATACAATCCACAGGCTGTGGTACATCACCCAGAGGCATTTGCCATGTCGTGTTCTAGAAGCAAGAGTTATACTGTTTTATTGCTTTGTCTTCTCTTCTAGGAATATATTCTAGTTTACCTTCCAGGGTATTGTTTCTCGAAGCCATTGTATCTACTACAAGACCATTTATGCACTTGTAGCGATCTCTTATACATGGCGATGGGGCACTCACGAGAGCTCTGTGGATATGAGAGCTCTGTGGATATGAGAGCTATATGAGAGCTCTGTAGATATGAGAGCTATATGAGAGCTCTGTGGATATGAGAGCTTCGAGAAATGATACACGGTATCAAGTGAAGGTTAGGCCCTCCTTTCGTTATAGGAAGAGTGAATATGGAGTTTAACGTCGCTGCGGGAATCTTTCACCCAATTGCTACGAGTTATAGGAAGAGCCACATCTCACATCTCATGTTGCATGCCTTGATTACTTCTTACTGGACAGGACTTTCATGATACAAAATACAAACACAGTTCTACTTTCACTTTCAGTTTATGAAAAAATATGCATGAGAAAATTCAGCAAAGACTTTAGACCAACATTTTCCAGAGAATCAGGACATTCACATGTTAATAGATGTTTAACATATTAATATATATAATACACAGCTGCAATTCTAAAAAAATAAATGGCACTATAGAGGCAATACTTAACTTAAAAGACTTCATGTCGTAATACAAACGCAAAGACGTGGCTTCCAGTGTAACATAGCGACAACTGATATGACTTCTGATGTAACATAGGAACAACCAACATGGTTACGGAGTTTTTCCTGTGAAATAAGAAAGTAATTATGACAGATATTCATCATAAGGTATCATCATATTAGTAATGAGTTAAATAATGGAAAATAGATCAATTAAAGACGTAGCCCATCAAGGGTGATGGTATACGGTAGTACACGATGCAATTCTTGTAGCATTGTTCAACTTAGCTGCAATTTCGTAGCTCTATTTTGTATTAATATTTGGAGGTTTCTTATTTGCACTAAGAACTATGGACAGTGCTTATAGCATCATTTCACTTCAACACATGATACCTTGATGAACGCAAAAAATATTCCAGTCAATCCTTAAATGAACGTAAAAACCTATGTGCAAACTTGTGTATGAACCGCTTCGCGGATTCATACAGTTTGCACATCAGTTTTTACGTTCATACCTCGATGAATGCAAAACATATTCCAGTCAATCCTTAAATGAACGTAAAAACCGATGTGCAAACTGTATGAATCCGCGAAGCGGTTCATACAAAAGTTTGCACATCGGTTTTTAC
>JAUTBZ010181317.1:0-22959 GCA_032361785.1 Lepetodrilus galriftensis | reverse complement strand
CGTCTCGTGAATTTGGGAGCGTTTATTGTCACTCGTGCCTAACGGCACTCGTGACAATAAATGCTCCCAAATTAACTAAACGAAATAAACAATGATATTCGAGAAACCAAAGTAAGTATCCTGTATCTATTGTCACCTGTAGACTAGACATAAATTATAAGAAAGTAAACATAGAATTATTCTTATACATGTATTAAAATATAATGACAGTATCATTATCTGCCTTTCAATTAATGTCATAGAAGTCATTAACTTCATAGAATTATTCTTATATTAAAATATGAACATGGTGAAGTGTAAACAAAAAAGGTTTGTATGCAATATACAACCTTCTACCGTGTCAGATACACATTTCTATGTTTATCTCTTGCAATTCCAAATTACAATACAGGTAAGTTTCAGATACGCACTAACAAAAGACAGACCATCTGTAGAAACGTGCCCCTTTAACAAGCTAAAACAAGGAAGAAGATGAAATATACACACCTAGATGTTTACAGTGTGCAGGTGGTGCAATGTACAAGTACCTGTCACTCACTCCACTTACTGTTGTCATTAACAGCTATTTAGTTCCCAACATACTCAACATACAATGGTGTTTTCAGAAACAGAAGCATGTTTATTGTCATTAATATATTGTTGTAGGAGTGTGTTTTTTAAAGGGTTGGATGTTTTCGTTTCACCTAAATCACAAAAAGTATGCATTTGTGGTACACTGTACATATTACTAGAAATGTGTATTTAGAAAGAAAATCTTGAAAAGCATTGTTCAATATTTGAGTACAATTTCATGATCAAGATCAAATTTTTATGAGGATTTATGGACAAATCTTTGAGTTGAGAATGAAATCGTACTCTAATCGTAATCTCAGGGATAGGATTTATTGTTTCATGAAGTGGCCCTACCGTAGTCCAGGCCAAATAAGACATCTATTATTACCACCAACAGAAGGAAGTTATGTGTATCTTTAACCTGGATTAAACTAATCACTGTATTGCACTTTTAGCTAGCCTCTAGCAGGAAATAAGTTAATACAACACCTATTATAGTCCTCTAGATGGAAAAGTTTGGAATAAGAAATGGAGTGAATATTATATGGAGCTTATATAGCATAGTCGCTGTGGGAACATTTCATCTATTTGAAATTTGGAAGTGTTTTCAAAAGTGGGATGTCACCTTTAACGTTTTTAATCTGTCCTGCAAAAATTAATGTAGATTTAATCTGACCTTAGATAAGTAATTAGTATTTGTTTGGTAATGTCTCACCCACTGTTAGACTAGGTTGATAGAACAAGTCTGATAAGGGTTTGAGTCTTATCGCCAGTTTGGGGGATTAAATGGATTGTACAGGTGTAGAAAAATGTTTTAGAGGTTACAGTTTAACGTCAAGTTTATGTTTGAATTCAAATCATGTACATTCTTAAAGTTCAACTGTTGTTATTGATACCAAGACAGTGTGAGATATTAACAAGAGAGGTATCAAAGACATCAGGGCCAATTAAAAATGACTTTAATAGCAAAGCCCGGACCATGCAAACGCCGAAAGTAGGTGCAAATTTAGACATAGAATGATTATTTTTACTTAGACAATCAGTCTTTGCTAAAGTGCATTAGCTTAGACCGAGTGAATTTAGCTAAGACATTGGTCATCGGGCCACTGCTAATGTCGCACACTGCCAAGATTATATTTACCTATGGCGTGGAATTGCAATTTTATTTCTCAAAGGTAATACATATTTTGTTTAAGAATTCAAGGATAATTTGTAAAAGAAAAAAAAAAAAGATCATTAAAGCTACATGATCTACAACCCACCCTCCTTAAAATAATTATAAGTTTTGTGTATATCATTTTCAGATTAAATTTAAAATACAGTTGCTCACTTTGAGTTACTTGGATGTTCTCCACTATGTAAGGCACTGTGGTTTGATAATTGACATGTACCGGTACTAGTATGTGTTAATTTCAGTGCAATACTAAGTTCTCCACTACTTTTGTCAGGGATCAAAATTAACACTAGCCCGGGCCGTTTCTTCCAATGCTAAAGGTGTCCCAACAACTTCATAACACTTGTTATTTGTATCATTATTCGGGCTAGTAAATTTTAAAGTTACTATCGCTGCGTCAAGCCAACTTATAATTTGATAATTTATGTTAATTTCAGTGAGTGTCCCCCGCTGTTGGCTGCACATATCGCTAGAGCTACGTATGTACGCATCACCAAGCTTAATCTGCAGCAGTTCTACATGGACGATGATGATGATGAAGATGATGATGACGACGACGATGATGATAACGATAATGATGATGAGGAAAAGAAAGAAGATAACAAAGATAATTCTGAACCCACCACACCTTGTAAGTTTTTATGACAAGTAATTGATATTTTTAACCCTCTCCTTGCTGGATTAGACACAGCAACACTGCTATTTAGGGCATTTCCAGTTGCCTGCATCATGGAGAGGGTTAATGTGCCAGATCCACCCACTGAGGCATGCTGATAGCTATATTATTATAGCTCTGGCAGCGAGATTACGAAACATTTTTGAGTACGAATTGATTGATACTCGAGCTTTGATTTACAAATCCTCATATCATATGTTGCTTGGGCATGAACTTGTACTGAAAGCGTTTTGTAATCTCAGGATCTGGTCAATAGATCAGTGTGCACTCAGTGTTCCTTCTCAACTCCCTGGGGATTAATAAAACCAAGCTGTTGTTTAAGGTGCTAGAAGGTTAAGTGTTTACATTTCCATCTCATCCTTCTGGGTACCCATTCCCTGCTGGGTGAACAGAGGCATTTTCAAACTACATAGACTATCCATAATCTCAGAGGATGAAGTACCTAGTTTAACTTTATCCTTTCTCATTTCTGTAAGTTGCCTTCTTTGGGTTAAATATAAATTACTGTAAATCATGAAATGAATGCCAGCATAATATTAATGCTAAAAATGTGACCGCCGTCTAATATCTAAAGGTCGCATTAAATTAGTGATGCATTAATTTTGTGATTTACAGTACATGTATATTATAATATTGATTGGTATTATATTTATAAAATATATGAAAGGCATTGAAAGGAGCTGCTGAAATACTTAATCTCCAGTAATCTAAGACTTGCTTATCTGCTCTAGGGTGATATTTTGAATAGGAGTATTTGGGTGACAACAAGGTGTGACACAGACTACAAACTACTGTATGTCACTTGTCTAAGGTGAGACCACATGTGGTAGAAGAGATAATATTATCTTTTGGTCTCACTGATGGATTAAACAATTTTGTCTTGTCACGGGGCATCTCATGTTGCAAGAATGTGCATAAAATATGTGTCTTACAGAAATATTTCCTTACACGCAAGGATCTTGTTCAAAGGAGGCATCTTCTTTCAGTGGGTTTTTTCACCTCTCACTTCCTGTTGAGATTAGCAATCTTAAAAACAGAGGTTTAGGAAGGAGTATTTTGTCCAATTAATACACAGGATTCCTGCGTCGGGTTAAAATCTGCTCTTATGTATATTGATAAATTATTTTTTATGATACAGCCTGTCACAGGCATGGACATTTTCGGTGGATCCATGGACATCTGCTTATATATTTTGTGCAGGAGTCATTTTATTTGCACTGGGGCCCAGGCTTATTTCCCTGTGAAATCACAATTTTGCCATGCATGATAATAAATATCATTAAATAAATATAATAATATTTTATTTGCACTGGGGCCTGGACTTATTTCCCAGTGAAATCACAATTTGTTATTGATGATAATAAATATAATAATATTTTGTTTTATTAAGTTCCCATTGATGACTAATTATTATTCAAGTTAATTGATGTTGCTGTTTATTTAAATTATTTCAGACATTGATTGCCGTCGACTCTTGAAGGAAGTTATCGGAATCGTCCACGATATTTGTAAACAATGGCAGCACGCGATGCCTGTATTACCACTACCTCAACGCTCGCTTCAAGTCTGCTCTTATGCCATCAAAAATACTCGGAGAAAAATGGAAGACAAACACATCATTCTTCCTGATCTTAATGCCCTCTTCAACCTCAAGGTCAGACTACTACTACTTCTTACTACTACTACTACTACTACTACATGGGGCGGGTGGTAACGCAGTGGTAGAACATTGGACTTCAGAGCAAAAGGTTCCAGGTTCAAATCCCACCTGTCAATGTTTGCGATATTGATAGGATGCAAAGTTGTCTGTAGAGTGGCAATGCAATTATCATGCTTGGTCTTGTCAGTACCAGCCAGTGCTTGCAGGTTTACTGCAACATTCAGTGCTACGGATGTTGCAGGTTTCCTCCCTCCCTAAACTGACAAGTCGTGATATTAGTGAAAGATTCTAGAAAGCGACTTTAAACCCCAATACAAAAAAAAAAATACAAAAAAAAAAGTATTGGAATACACATAAACTCATTACAAGTATGTACAGTGCTCCCTCGATATAATGCCCTTCGATGCACCGCAGATTCGGATACAATGCGGGGTACAACGTGGACCCCATTTTTTAAATTTAAAAATATTTCTTTAATTATATTCGTTGATATAACGCGGGTGGCATGTCATGGACCCCAACTTCAGCGTTATATCGAGGGAACACTGTACTTTAGAGATGGATGTTCAAATATTAATGTCAACGCCCGGCCTTCATTGTACCTGTATTGGAAGGATCTAGTTGCCGTATTTACAGGAATTATCAGACTAAATCAGTCATGAAGCTGGATATGAATAGTGCGCTTACAGACATAGACATAACATAGGTGGCAGTGTATGTCAATCAACCGTTAGTAGGTGGACCCACTCTGAACTGTAACAATACATTAGTTTCAAAATGTCAATGAACAGACATCATTTCAAAAATAATTTGTATAATTACATGTATATCATCAAATACCATGTGCATATCCTCTCTTAAAATAAACTTTTGAAGGAATTGTTTTGACTTCATTATGAAAACAATGGCATCCGAAATGCATGTCAACAACGTAATTTGAGTTTACATATTTTATCCTCATCAAAGTTACTGTATTTTGATCCTCATCAAAGTTACTATATTTTTTTATTGTCAATTGAATCGATCAGAAGATGATAAATTTGCACAATTTACACAAAATAATGTACTAGTAATTAAACATAAATGTACTGTGCTGTAATATTTTACATTTCGAAAAACATCCAATTATTCAATTCAAAGTTTCCAATGTATAATATTGAATTTTATTTTAATATTTTAAAAAACAAGAAAAAGAAAAAAACATAACAATAAAATCTCATACCAAGAAAGAAGGAAAAAAAAAACACAAAAAAAACACGTTAAAATTATTAGTGGTTAATGCCTTTCTACAGATTTTGCGATTACTTCCGGAGCAAAGGAGTTAACCAAGCCATTACTCTATCACTGAATGAATCATTTACACAGCTTTGGAATTCCCTCTTCCTCCCCCTCAATGATCCCTTGAGCCCGGGTCAGCTTGACCCACACCATTCAGTGGGGCCCTCAATGGGTATGCACAATGTGAGGACCCCCTAGGCCTGGACAACAGGTGGGAAACATACTCATGTGATGGGAGGGATGGGCACCCAGGGGTGGGGAGAAGGGATAGAAATCTGGTGAAAAGAAGGAACAAAGTGAGGCTCCTGTAGTGAGTGGCAAATTAGCTTTTTATTTAATAGCAGGCAAAATCTGAGTTTTAAATCTGATCGTATTTCTCGTATGTCGAGAGTCACAGGTGTGCAATGGACTTGAAACGCCGTCAATTATCAGACGGATATATTTGTTCTTTTTGTTATGATTTATTACAAATGAAACTGCCAATCTTATGGGGGATCATAAAGTCAAGTTGTAAATTAAGCCCAACTTTAAGATTTGTATGAATTATTATAACTGCCAGGGTATTATTGTGGGTAAGTTATAAATACAAAATCCTTGAATTTCAATGTTTTCCCCATACATAACTGTCAATTATATTTTTAGAAAATTACACGAAAGGTGAATCAATCTGAGTGTTCAAGGATTAAGTTTTATTTGTACACTCAAGGCCTGCGTTTCAAGAAAGTAGACCCGGCGTAAATCAGCCTTAATGACATGTCAGACCACTATGTATGACTATGGTATGACCATGGCGTTTCCCTGTATTAATCCCTGTCTGTCCAGAGAGGATTACTATGTGTGGTAACTAGTGTCTGCATGTGGATCCTAATCTGACATCACAGATCCATGATACTAACTTACATAATTAATAAAAATAACAAATCAAATACCAATGCATTGACTAAAAATAAAAATAAAAATAACAATTCATATATTTATAAAAATAAAATAAAATTATCAAGAGATTGAAAAAAAACCCACATAATCATAACTATTCTTACAAATGCAAGAAAGTTACATTATTCACAAAGTTAGAATTGAGATTTCCATTGCCCCCATTGCAACATTTAATGTATTGAGATATGACCACAAAGTACATAAATGTGTACCATATCCTTACAGGTACCCATCGTAAAACGTACAATGACCTATTAGCACTGGCAAAATTAATAATAGTCTCCCGGATTCATGTTATAAAACACAAAACAAACATAAAATCAAATAAAATCACAGCAATAAAAGCCAGGACTTGTATGAGCCGTAGAACTGAGATCCCAGCATTGCGGTACACAGCTGAGATCCCAGCATTGCGGTACACAGCGAAGGCCCTGACAAAACTGCTATCATAAAGCCACTGTCCATCCCCGCCAGCCTAAGCTGAATGAAGCTGGACTGGTCAGTAGACTGGGCTGGCCAGTGGTCAGCAGACTGAAGCCATCTGGTCAGCTAGGTGCAGGAGGTGAATGGAGCAGATTACCAGGAAATCTATGACCAGACTACAGACGCTCATTCATGAGGAGGAGGAGGAGGATGTTTTGGCTGGGAGTGACAGTCAATGACCCTTTCTCTTTCTCTCTCTCTCTCTCTCTCTCTCTCTCTCTCTCTCTCTCCAGCAACAAATCCTATCCTAATGCAGTATTCACATTGTTCTCTCTGTCTGTGTCTGTTTTTCCTCTTTTCTCTCTCTTTCTCTTTTTTCTTTCTCTGTCTGTCTGTCTGTATCTTTCTCCTATTTTTTTCTGACTCTGTCTCTGTGTGTCTGTCCTCTCTCGTTTTTTCTGTCACTCTCTCCCCCTCTGTCTGTCTGCCTCTGTGTCTCTTGCTCTTTCTCTCTCGCTCTGTCATCTCTCTCTCTCTCTCTCTCTCTCTCTCTCTCTCTCTCTCTCTCTCTCTCTCTCTCTCTCTCTCTCTCTCGCTCTCTCTCTCTCTCTCTCCAGCAACAAATCCTATCCTCATGCAGTATTCACATTCCTTTATACGTATCTGGAAGTTTACATGTTGTGCTGTATAGACATCGCAATTTAGAACAAGGTTACCTAAATAAAATAGATGTTAATGAGCGAGCGAGTTGATGTTTCACAGGGCAGTGGGAATCTTTCATACATATGCGTCGTCAATCGTTATTTAATTATACTATAGTTTGTAGATTTTAATGACAAGACAATTAAAAATAAATTTGTAATCCGAGAAAATAAGATTTTTTTGAGACCACAATTATACATAATCCAAATAACACAGATTTTACTGAAAATGGGTGAGTGACTTGTTGTTTTACTTCACAGCAAGAAACACATACGTGATGGCAATGAAAATGGAAAAAAATAAAATCATCTTTGAAATAACGTCACGTGGATGTATTTTCGGCCGATGATGGAACATACACCCAGGCTATTCGCGGCAAGGCTATACCACTGTCTTGCTCCCAGCTAAATCAGCCATACACGATCTAAGCTACACTACAAACCATCACCTTCCTAGTTGTATTTTTTTAATACTATCCCAACCATCCGAGTATACCTGTACTTGGGAGTCTAGTGTTTCTCGTCATGTGAAAGTTCATATTTCCCATTATGGTTGGTTTACCGTGCTGATATCTTTCCGAGACAGAAACTGATGACTTAGATTCTAGATGTGACGCAGTCATAAAATATATCCCTGACCCACCTTACATTATGCCATGGGTTATATAGCGGCGATGACACAATATATTTTATGTTGTCTCCCCCAAGGTCTTTTCGTTTGCTGTCTCTGTATCTGTCTCATCTATCTCCTACACTAACAATAAACAGAATATACAAATGAAAATACATTAAATTATTATTTTAAAAATATATTCCTCGAAAATATTTTACCTCTGTGGGTATGCATAAGAATCGGAAATACATTTCTGACATGATGACATACGATAGATATTATTCCGTTGCCAAAAACATTTTGACTTAATGTGTATTCATGCTCACAGCTACGATGTGAAGGATTGTGGTTTAAATGGCTGAGGATACATAACTGGGAAAGTATCATATGCCTTATCTACATCAGAGAGCGAAGGCTTTGGAAGTCTGCCGTGTACACACAAGACAGTATACATTAAACAATCCACTGGTCGTCACCTATTTGCCTGTCTAGCGCATACCATTACAGCCCAGACCAGCAGCTACTTACGGCATAATTGTTAAACATCTACTTTATATAGAGGTAATGCTAGTCCCTGTCACAGGCCCGATATGTATTCCTGTTCAGATTTTATCATGAACACATAAAATTATGTGCATAATGTTAAACATCTAGAGGACTATTCTCGAAACGTTCTTATGATCGTATGATAATCTGAAAGATTCATATATAGTAGGGCTAACATAAAATTATGTGCATAATGTTAAACATCTAGGGGACTATTTTCGAAACGTTCTTACGATCATATGATAATCTGAAAGATTCATATAGTAGGGCTCTAAAGATGTTACACACGTTCTTAGGCTAAGAAGATCTTAAGAATTTTTCGAGAATAGGCCTCCTACTTTCTAAAGAGGTAATGTTAGTCACAGTTATTCAATCCAAAAATATTTCTGTTCAAATTCACCATGAACGGATAAAAGTTATATGTCTACAAAGCTGCAAAATAAAATACCTCTATTTTATTAGTGCACAATTCCAGCTGTTATTCGAAAAGAAAAAAGAAAAATAATATTGTTGATTCCTCAAGTAAATTTTATTTATTTTTTATATTGGGGTTTAGAGCCACTTTCAAGATTCTTTCACTAATATCACGTCTTGTCTGTTTAAATATTTTCTTTCACCCTCTGAGACTATGGCTATTCTATTACTAGTATGTATGTTGTAGCTGATGTACGAGACCATACTTCCTAACAAAGATCCTAATGGAAGGGAGGTAACTCCATCATAGAGCTGCCGAAGCAATCAACAGGTACACTGAAGCCATTCAACAAGTAGCCTGTTGACTACAACTAGAAAACAGTCTTAGTTTTGTCAGTTTTTAATTCATCACACATTTTCAGTAATAATGTCTAATTTAAATTAATTAAATTTCAAATTTGTTCAGAAAGAAAAGAATTAATTGTTTGTTAAAATATTGTAGAAAGATAATAAATTACGGTATGCTGAATTAAGTTTAAACTTTAGGATAAATGTTTAATAAAAAGTTTTTTAAATAATATTCAGTAGGTGTTGTTTTTCTCTAACTTTTTCAAGTCTGTCACCTGTTGACCTTTGACAATCCGACAACGACTTCAGGCAGAAATACACCTCAATATCGCTAATTATGATCGATTCGCTGGATGTATTTTTAGCAATTCTAAGAATACATATCACCTGAACATGCTGAAATAACGAATTGGACATCAATAAACCAATAAATCACATACACATCCGATCCAACGATAGTTACAATATCTCGTATAATTCATAATGCGTATAGAATGAATCCAAAGTGCTTCTGCCCAATTCAGTTGGCGTCAAGTGCTGTTCAGCGATTAGATTAATCCGAACTTCCTGTTTAACCCTGCCCTAGTTAAACCAACCCCAACCCAATTACATCCTCCTCCCCCCAAATCGCCACCCTCACCGTTGTACCCCACCCCTTCCAGAGTACCCGTGCTATAGATACCATAGGGCCCTAGTAACAGTTCAGTAACCTTTGCGTTTTATACATCGATAAATACAAACTTCCTTTCATTCATTCATATGTCTGTACCTTCTTTATTTTTTTTCATCCATTCATTTTTTCCCATTCATTCATCATTCATTCATTTTTCATTCATTCATTCAGTTATTCTTTTTTTCGAATTGGGGTTTAGAGGATCTTTCAAGATTCAGTCATCATTCAATCAATCAGTAAATCAGCCATACTACGGTATACTACTCAAAATTTGCTAAGGATCGTACCATTTTTGTAGGAAATAATAATACCACCTTGTTTAATATAATATATATATATAATATAATATAATACCACTCTTAATAGTGATCCCTAGCAAATTTTGAGTAGTATATATTCATATTTGATTAATTTCATTCATTCACCATTTAATCTTTGCATCATACATTTAATTTTACTTCATGTAAACATTCATTTATTAATCATTCATTCTTATTTTGTTTTATTAATCAATTTTATTCCATATAATCTTAATAATCTTTTTAATCTGTAATATTTAATGATACATTTTTGAATTTCTCCATCCATTTTTCTAGTGCTGATTTTATTTTAAATATTATTGTAAACTACTTTTTCAATGTATTGACAACTAAACCCAACAGAATTAAATCAGATAACGTAAACGAAACTGATATATATTCTTAAAAGCACCTAACAAATAATACTTAACATTAGTTGACATATATATTTCGACATACGGTAAGCATGTCACGTTATCTGTTCAACGGATATATCACTCTGAACTTTATTTGCTTACTATAAAAGACGAGCTATATAGTTATAGAACTCCTTCAACCAAGTGCACAAACATAGTACTCAATTTCCTGTTATCGGTTGCATAAAATCAATTTCAATACCTATTCCGTTGTCCCATAAAGCATTCAAACTCAAGATTCCCATACAGCCATGAAATCTGAATTTATTGCGAGATATTGATTTTTCGTATAATCTTCACGCGGCAGGAAATGCGTACTTCAAGACAGGTAGATTAGTCAACAACTGGCCACCAACAAAATAATTTATCAATACGCCACCCCGATTGCTTACAAGTACAAGTAGGGCCTTTGTGGGGGTAGCAAATTGTCTGCGGTTTCGTTACCACCCGGCAGATTGGTTGCCACCCATAGCTCATGCTCCACACAAAATCACAAGTGCTCACATAACGCCTTGAAAAAAGGTCATCAAAATTTATCCGTACTTTGTTTGCTTCAACGACTTGGGGAATTACCATTTTATAATGCGCATTCGCTAAGATTGCATACTGTGAGGCCGATTCTTTGTGACATTTCAAGTAATATTTGCATTCCGTATTTGTGAAACCCACTGTATAATCCTCAATGTTTAAAAAAAAATATGTTATAAAATTCTGTTATGGGAGTTTTGACAAAGGAAATGTACTTGGTATTATTTGATGGAATTTTGATAAGCTTCCAAACAGAACTTAGTAACGAAAGTTCAGAAGAACTATTTGACACCTATGATGTTCAATAGGCTTTATAGATCAAATCATTAACCCTTTCCCTGTTGCAGGCAAATTGAGGTGCCCTATGTACACACTAGTCTTGTGTGTTTAATCTTCATCCAGCTGCATAAATCATAAACACACATTCACCCACTTATACATGCTCTACCTCATTCTTCAAATAATTTATTTTTAAAAATTTCTTTCACAAATCTGCACATTTATCTTTTTTAAACAATATTTATTTGGAAAACTTCCAGATTAAACTTAATGGCTATCTGAACATGTTTCCCGAAATTTGAGCGTGAACCAGATCTATCGTTTCTATTTGATATGCGAATTTCTTACTGATAAAAAACACAATACTATTACAGTCTATGGGACAGCTACGACAAACCGATATCAGTCTATGCAATCACATTCCACCGTGGAGTCATTGAAACCACGATTCTGTAGAGCACCTCGAGTTGTCTACAGCAGAAAGAAGGTTAACACCCCACTTTCCAATCGTCTGTCCGTCGAACCGTCAAGAAACGTACTTATATTTCCACCTGACACTGACGAGAGCGCCACTTCAGAGAGTGGCGCGAGTCCAGATGATTTTACGACGAGATCGCAAACAAAACATGGACTAAATATAAACATAATGGAGTATTGTACATGATTTTAAAGTACACACTTCAGAACTTCCTGATTGTGACATGTGTGAACTTTACATTTTTAAAATGATTGCGAATATACGAATACACCGCCTACCTTGTGTTTGAATATTGACTAGAGTGGCATGTTTTTTTCTTTCGCGTTTTTTTTTGTTCATGACGTGTGTAAAACTTTAAATAACTATGCATGTTGCGAAATTGAGTTTTTAACTCTCTTCATGCTGGACGCAACCGGAGATGCCCTAAAGAGTAGTATCCGTGCCTAATCCAGCAGAATATACCCATAAATACTAGCCAGGTACCTAAGCCACTTGTCCCAGCACTAAAGTGAACTGGAGGAAATAGATGACAAAGGTGATGCTTCATTATTCTGTCAATTTACCACAAAAACGTCACTGAAAATATCTTCACTACAGTACATTAAGGTCAGGTCAAATTAAAACATAAATGGTTAATATTTTTTTAAAGCCTATAGAAGTACAAACCTATTTAATAATAAACGCATCGTATATAATGGAGTTAATCACAAGGTCTAACCATTCAAAGAAGCAGGATATACACGTAAGTTTTTAAAAAGTAAGAACACATAAATACATTCAATGCTAGATCGCATATTATTCCTGTGAGAAAAAATACTTCCAAGATAATTATGCAAATCAATGTAAACATGTAAAACTATTCACACAAAACACGGATGCATCACGACATAAATACTGAAACGTACATCTTCCTCCATTGAAAATGAACAAGAAGCCTATACATGTATAGATAGAACACACAATACAGCCTTGCCCTATCATCTGCCATCTAAATACTGAAAGAATGCATTATTGTTAACAACACAAACGGTATTCATTCGAACCCCGACTATTACTGGAAGTAGACCTCAAACTCCACACAGTGTCTGTGAAGAGAACATCCCACACAAAAGGCGAACATTGCACAAGACAGCGTGATGCGCCCTCTCCACTCCATAATTATTATTTTTGAAATCCGTTCATTATTTCTAGAATAAAAAAACACCGCTGCGCTATTGCGCACAAGTAAAATTATGCAAATTATATATCTAACAAGCACGACACGGTAATTGTCGTGTCTAGCGAGACCCACGAACTGAGCATTTTGGGATGTCAAAGATGTTATTATTATGACAGTGAGTATCAAAAAGGTTACCACGAACCAACTCCTCATCTTTCAAATACTTGTTGGACAGGTTTTTGTTAAACAAGTACAAGGAACATTTAGGACAATTTATTCAAAAAGATGAACATGATGGAAACGTATATGAAATCATGCGTTTATCCATGGTACATAGATAGTAATCTACTACAGATTTATACCTGTACATAATTAATCTCCATGACCTAGATACCAATCTTATACTAGCATTCCAAAAGTGACAGTGAATAACCAAAACTTTACATAAAAATATCGGGTCATTTAAGACATCTAACGAAAATTAATAAATTTACCAGTTTGAATTTGATGAGGGGAACATCGTAAAGTGTTTATTTGTTACTCGAGGACTATAATGCGACTATAATATGAACCCCTACTGTCAACAGAACTGAAATTAGAAATATGGCGAAGCTTGTTTTCACATAAAATTTCTTTTCGCGCAATAAAGTTGTCACGGTAAGGACTTGTTGACCAAACACACGGTGAAACACCAACGTGAGAACACAGTCAATATCGTGAGTGCTCTCTGCGAGGAATCTTTACGATGTGAACCGATGACTATTTGAAGCTCACAACCGCACTGTTATTCTATTTAATCTAGAAAGATTATGGTTTTATTGGATATTAATACGAATCTGTGGAATGTCACACCTGAATCGGATGGAGCGGGGGGAATAAATATTTCGCTTTGGTCACTTTTGAAGAATCTGTGGCATAACTCGTATCAAGAACGGAATACACATATGTCATAAATATTGTATCAAGGCCTGTGTATCATCAGTATAATCACAACGACAGGTTTTGTATTTAATGTAAAGTATTACCCTTTTAGTAAATCTTGCAAATTATTTTTTAAATAATCTAATAAAAAATGCTGATCAACATTTAGTAAGTACAAACATTGTTATCATAAAGGAATCATATGCCTATAGATATAGAACAAGTAAAATGCCAAAAACGAAAACTGTGATTTTGAAGTTCACAATCAGTGTCAAAAGTTTGCTTCGCATTCAGAATAAAGAACAAATTTGATATGTAGATTATACAAAGTGGAATATAAATAATTTGTATATCCGAAAGATTAATCAGTGACAAGTTTTAGCAGTGACTTTGTTTTCTGGATCATTAAATTGATGTGGACTGGCCTCGGGGCATGCCGCCATGTTGACTTCCCAGCATGCTCTCTGTACAGATCATGTGACCGTTTGACCATGAACGACCCTGGATAATCAAAATGTAAATTTTTCAGTCACCTAAAAAAATGTCGCACCGATAACGTCCTCGAGGATTTACCAGTTCCACGATTCTGAATACCTCTATTGTAGTGGACATTGCTCACGGGGAAATAATGATGTTTTATGCAGATTTAATTGGAAATGTTTTACAGCCATTAAAAGAGAATTAGGAACAGGTCTTTGTCAGCCATAGAGCCATGCAAGGAAAACGAGAAGAAAATTTGTGATAGATAACATTGATGGTTTGAAAATTCAATAGTTTGTAATCTAATAGCCTATATCAAAAACAATTTAACTTTTTTGTAACTTTGGCATGAATTCCGATTAAAATTTAATATTATCGATTATCCTCGTGGTTATACAGATATCAGTTCTTAAATATTTGTTAGGATTGGGGTTTAGACCCGCTTTCAAGATTCTTTCACGGCTTGTCAATTTACTTCTGGTATGAAGAAACCCACAACATCCGTAGCACTGAATGTAGCACTGAATGTTGTAGTACACCTGCGAAAACTGGCTGGTTCTGACAGACCATGGATGATAACTTGTAATGTTGGGTGGGTGGTTAGTGCAGAAGATTTCCCACTTCAGAGCCCACAGTCCCGAGTTTGAACCTAACAATGACCATTAAAGTTACCTTTCTGATGGGGCCGGTCATATTAGAGTGCACAGTCTGTACTGTGATACCTGTCCTTGGTTTGTCAGTACCATTACAGTGGTGGAGATACCGAGAAATCAACGTATACGATGGCCTGAAAGATGATATGGTTGTAGATACAGATATACGGAGAAGGGTGGAGAAGATGGTTAAACACAGTGACAATATACGTGCACATCAGTGATGCAGAATTTCTGAGCTGGAAAAGTACAAAAGGTATTTTTATAGAAAGAAATCAACACTGCATGCTAACATTTTATTGAGGTGATTTCCATGTATAAAACACTTAAATTTTGTTTGAGTACCAAACTCATTGCAATACATACTGTGGATAATTTGAGAACCAACTATTTAAATCTTTTTTTAAAAAGTGGGGCGAGTGAGTGAATATGGAGTTTAACATCGCTGCGGGAATCTTTCACACATTTACGATGATTTGGGGATTAGAACAGCTTTCAAGATTATTACACTTATATCATGGTGTGTCAGTTTAGCGCAGGAGAAAACCTGCAACATACAAAGCACTGAATGTTGCAGTAAACCTGTGAGCACCTGCTGGTACTGAGAGAACAAAGGAGAACCATACAGGTTTTACATTGACATTTGATAACCTTCTGCATATACCTGCACACAGTTGGGGGGTTCTTCCCCACGGACACACCCCACCCCTAAGGTTAGGAATCATCACATCACAATTAATGGACTTGCAAATCTACATGCAAATCAAATATGAACCAAAAAGCCATATATTTGAATAGTACGCATGTATGTATACTGTGCTTTATCGGTCTCCATGGCACCTACAGATCCACCTGTGCTTTATCTGTCTTTGCGTCCCCTCAATCTAAGCAGCGTGGACAATTACAAACTATGTGATCAAGTGTGGATGTGGTCAGGTGTCTAGACAGACGTGAACATGCAGGTGACCCCTGCTGACCCCCACTGACCGGACACTGGCCGTGGACGTGTAATCTCTGTACAAACACTATCTATATGGCGGAATCGAATGGCCAGCTTGTGGTTATGTCAACGGAGTCGTCATGTGACAAGAGAGTCACGCATAATTTTATTTCGATGACGAGCAAATAGAAATCATACCTGCTGTTAACGATCGACTTAATTAAGTCACCTGGCCGCCAATAACATATGAATCGAGATCGTTTCCGTGAGCTGTATATCCGATTGTAGATTTAGATATATTAACAAAAAAACAAACGTGGTTAAAACTGGTAACGAGTAAGGTAGATTGGAAACTCATGTGCTAATGTACTTTAAAACTAATAATATTATCATGACTTCTGGTACATAGAAATGTTCGTTCAATTGAAATTAACACATGAAAAATGATTATTACTATGTGGTCTAGCTTAGATAAAGCAATATGGCGGATAATTATGGTTCCTTGTATGTTATGAATCACAGTACATTAGCCAAACTAAAAAAGTGCTGTTTCACTAGTATTACTCACGTTTATCTATAATAGTTTTCCTGTTGATGAGTCAGAGGTATTTTTTCTCAGACTTGCAATCTTGTTAACTGCGATAATATATATGGTGTCGATTGCAGCTCTTGATATTGCAGGTAACATGTTGCTCTATTCATCGTTGATTAATTACTTGGCTTAATTATTAGGGCACTAATTACGTTTGAAGTGTTTACCAACGTTTTAATTACGGGCATACATGCAAGTGATTATTTTCTAATTTAAAAAATGTTTAAATTGTAAATATGTGTACATTATTTCCCGCAAATATAGTCAAATTTAGCATTTAAACATAATTTCTGCCCATGTAAATAAAATGTTTTACTTTATAGTAGATTACTTCACACATTTTAGATAAAACAGTATTAAACAGTTTTAAATAACTAACAATTCATGCATAATCCTACAAGTTTTCATTATTTATGCAATATATTTATGCAGTATTTTTATGCGGTACAAAATATTCCCACAATACGCACCGCACCCCTAACGTCAGCATTATCCCGTAATTGCTAATAGTAATAATCATAAACATGGTCATTTTGCCTTAGCTCGATAATGACTCATAATGACTAAGTAGGTAAATTGTCAATAACTATATAAACATGTCAGTTAAAAGGGGTCATATTGAGGATAAACGGAAATTGATCGGTAAAATGACGGCCAAGATACAGCATTTCTCCAGAAGTCACGTGATTGATCGGTCACTGGTCTGGCACTTGCAGAGACAATAGACGAAAACAATTGTCGCGATCAATCATGTTCTAACCTTGTCTGCAGACACTAACAACGTAAAGGCATGACAGTCTCATATACCATCACTAACAAACTGCAATGACAGTCTGATATACCATCACTAACAAACTGCAATGACAGTCTCATATACCATCACTAACAAACTGCAATGACAGTCTCATATACCATCACTAACAAACTGCAATTTCTAAATCCAATGTAATCAGATTTATTTTAGTAAATTAGTACATTATTATTTTACATCACAGCTGGAATATTTCACCAATATGTGACAAAGATTTCTTTAAAAACAATAAATAAATAAAATGGTTTTCTGGGATCAAAATTGACACTAGCCCGCTAGCCCAGGCCGTTTCTAAAGGTATAGTAGAAATTCATAGCATTTGTTATTTGTATCAGTATTCGGTTTAGTAAGATTTAAAGTTCGTTTTTATCGCAGGTTTTGAGGATATTTATTTTGTATAATTCAATTAAAACTGCTGAAATATTGACAATAAATTGACTAAAATATTAAATCACTCATCACAAGGTTTATTCTAATCTAGCAGTTTTAGTATGTTGGACAATAAACCTGTTCAAATCCTGTCCGGGGAACGTGTACATGTATCTTCTCCACAGTTGACAAATGTTCTATGAAGACTGAAAAAAATGAATAATTTCTAGATACCAACAAACTCCAATCAAGTCGGCTCAAAATTCAAGAAGCGTTGTCAAATAAACGAGCAAATAAATTTCGATAAGGAACATTATTCTTTAGGGATCCGTGTCAATTTCATTGTTAATGTCGGACAGGATTAGAGCGATGACAAGAGTATCGACACTAGCGCTACGTGGGACAGTCATCTATTAGTACTGGGGGTGGATATTATCAAATCAATGACTAACCTAGGTGGGCGAGATCATCGCAAATATTTTGAGGGGAAAAAATAATCAGTTTAGTTGTTTATAGTCAAGCATATTGTTGTTTCTAATGTTGTTTCAGATATTTTGAATGCATAGCTACAACGAACATGAGCGACTTTGTTAAAACTGTCAACCTCAATTGTATATATACTATTGTATACTGTATGTCATCCTATCGCCACTGTCATGTTAAAGATATTGTCAATTTCAAGTAAATAAACAGTTTTAAAAAAAGAAAAAGGATAAAAAAGAAGAATGAATAAATGAATTAGTGCTTCACATTGCAGTGAGAATATTTCACCCATAGGTGACACCTAAAAGTTTAATGTCCATTAAATTCACTTGTTTTCAAAAGTAATTTAAATCTGACAAAAATTATATATTTTCCCCATTGGAAACTTGTTCTGCGCGAATATATTTTCCCTTGATAAATCAGTCTTCTAAACGTCACCAGAAAAGCAAAGCCAAGAAAACAAATGTTCAAACCATCAATGGAAAGTAAATGAAAACCCAGTCATTTCAGTAATGCCCAGTCATTTCGAACATAACTTCGATTAATTCCAGGATATTTGTTGTACAAATTAGCAGGAGAACAAATCATCGTTCACAAACAACCACATACAGGAAGTAATTAAACCAAAACTTTCACAACCACATTCCGTTACCAGTCGTAATTAACATACGGAATCCACTGAGGGGTAACAGGGACATTCAAAACTGAAACTGTCATGTTCCAGCTTCCGTCTGAGCTTCCGTATGTCCAAATATTTGTCCGGGGACAACATATACCATCATCAAGTTCGTATTGACCGACAAATTATGAGTAAGACACCACAATCTCTCGGTAAAGATTTCAAGTTTGCGATTGGATTATACCATTCAAGAATCCAACAGGAAACGAATATTTGTTCTTCCTCGTGCAATGGAATATAAATGGTTAGATAATGTGTACGCAAATATAGCGCTCCTTAATTCACAATGTAATTTCGCGATCGATTTAAAATGGTATTAAATTAATTTTGCAGGCATCATAATATTTGTTTTAGAAATCTTTTGGTTAAGAGAAGGTCAAATACTTTGGCTTTCCACCATGGCGCATATATAACCAACACCTAGATCGATGAGATTAACACTCTCCCTGCTGAAGGCAACTATAAATGCCCTAAGGAGTAGTGCTATTGCCTAATCCAGCAGGGAGAGGGTTAATGCTGCTATCTAATCTAAATAAACAGTTTTCCATTTATCAATCATAAACATGACAAGAAATCGATAAATCAATGTAGAGATATATTACTTATCATTGATATAAATGTATGATACTAGTATCGGATAAATCTCATTTGAGAAACTGTTCCATGTGTATAAATCAGTTGATATATCTTGTCCAAACAATAACGTTTGTGCGTAAAGTTCATCAAAAGACTTGTATTAACAGAACTGCTGCAGAACTTTAACAACGTGTTATACATGTATAAGTCGTCACCTATGGGTGAAAGATTCCTGCTGTGATGTAAAACAATAATTCACTCACTACATGTATATTCAAGGTATTGTTGGAATAAACGTTTTACTTAAATAGGAGCCGATTTCAGAGATATACAAAGAATTGAATCAGGAAAGTAGATATTTTCTTCATTAACCCTCTCCATACCAGAGATGCCCTAAAGAGCAGTGTTTGTGTCTAGTCCAGCAGGGAGAGGGTTAAAGGTACCATTCCGATTCTTCATATCCAGCATGTTGATAAAAGTGTTAATCTTGATGAATGCACAATGATTTATTGAAATAAGTATTGTAGTTGACAAACTTGACACAACTTCAATATAGAACTAAGGTGATACATACCCAAAGTTAACACTGTCACACCGATAGACCCAAATGACATTTATATAACAAACCACCCATCAATTAAAAATGTTTCCAAATTATTATTTCAAATTAATAAAACTCCTCAAAATTGTTTTATTAATGAAAAGCTGCACAGAAGACAGTTAAAAAAAAAATAAAAAATTGTATTTTATAAACTTAATGTTTCGAAATTATACTTATTTCAAATTAATAAAACTAATAAAAAAAATTGTTACTGAAAAGCTTCACAGAAGACAATTACAAAATAATAAATATTGTATTCAATAAACTTGACACAGAACTTCAATATTGGAACCATGGCACCACATGCGTCAACTAAAAACTGCTGAGGTTGTTTTTGTTGTGTTGTCGAAATGCTGCACTACCAACGTCGGTTCGGACTAAACCGCTGTGCACAGGTGAGCTAAGACCTACGATCTAAGAGCTGTAAGATCCAATGTTGCACAAGCTCTTTCACCCCTCGGTAATCTGTGTGCAGATTGTACACAGCCACTTACGAAACCCGGCAGGATTTGCAGATCGGAGCCTTGAGATTTTGATCCTGTTTGAGTGACACGTTTATTAAATGGAAATCCATGAGCCATTCAATTCCATTGCATTTGTCAATGTCGCTTAAACGTAATCGATATCGTGCTCTTGACGTTGTTTACTGCAATATTGTATTAAATTGTAGCGGAAAGACCTTCTAAAGACCAGCTGTAGATCTCTAATACCTTGTACAGAGTGGCAATAAGGTTACGCTGAGCATGTAATAGATGGTGTCGTCTTGTTGGCCGTGACACGTTAGGACAGGACAGTATTCTATATTGATTAACATTTTCTATTCCAATCACCTTTCAGTGTATGATGCCCCCAGGTACCTCTAGAATCAAGGTGGTTAATACGGCATAACAACATGAAACCTATACGTATCTTGCCCCAAATCATTTGCAACGATATCTTGTTGGAAAACAAACCTAAATATATTATGTCAGGAAAACTTGGAAGTTTCAATCAACACATATACCAAGATTGGAAAAGATAAATGAATAAAATATGCTATTTCTAAAAATATACAAGATTTCCGGAAATATACTTCCTAAGTATTACTGGTGATCAAAAGTCAAGGTCACATCATAAACTTCAATGCAATACTGCCACTAAATGATAATTTAAATGTTATTTATTTTCTCAAAACATTGTCGCCTTAAATATTAAAATAGAAAGCAAAATCACTGAAATATGTATTTGGACGTAGCTGGACATAAACATTGAAGATTATACAAATATTATTTCAGACTCGCAAACAAGTATTGCGTCATATTCTTCCACATGTTCCATTTCCATGTCGACTTCAAAAAGCTGCTATGTTTACCTCTTGATAACTCTTCTTGGCAATTGCAATAATCTAATGTTGATATTTTTGGCAAGGGTAATTGGTGTCCAAATAAGAAATCTCTCAAACACATTAATCAAATACGTTTTATCATATCGTTCAGCAATTTGACTATTTTGAAAATTATTTCTTATCAGACAATTTTAATGACCTAAATTTGAAGGTAAATCTCACACAGATGCAAATGCCTATACTAGAATATGGAAGGATGCTCAGTTTAAGTTGCAAAACAACCACTTCAGCCGATTTGTTGCCTGTGTTTGTTAAAAAGATTGGCGATGTGAATCTCAGAAGCAGATATAGATACAATGCTAAGATTACAGGACTGCATGTCAATGTTCTTCAGAGTTTAAGTGGAGTCTTTGATCTGTCATCTATGGCAACTGCAATTGCTGCTAAAAGAGAAAAGGTTAAAAGTCCCATTTTACAGACCGTAAATGAATCACATGAAAATTGATCTTGAAAGAGAAAACATACACTGACAAAAGATATCCTTGTCTGACCACCAACATATATATTATGTTTTTATGACATGGAGGCAGGGATGGTCGGGGTTGTGGGGGTCAGGCTGGTGGGGTCAGGGTGTGGTGTTTTTTGTTCTTGTTATTATTATTGGGGCAATACGTCATCAGTGGCTCGTGCAATTCTCCGACACTCGCAGATATAGTCCTACTGAAACATGGAACCAATCTCTCCTATTTATCTGGCAACATTGAGGCTAACTAAGGTTCATAGCTCAGCTTATCTTCTGTCTTCACATTGCCAGTTCAAGTAACATCTCCTGGGATACCGGTGCTATGAAGCGAATTTGATTTATTTCACGAAACGAAATCGCGCTGTGAGATAATGCCAGGTAAGCTGTACTATATCTCTGACATGCATATTACATTAAATGTGATAAATACACACTCTCTGTACAAAGACACTTGCTGCATGATAATGTTTATCGGTTTTAACAATCTCACATTCATTCACATACATCCATGTTGTCATATTACTCATAGGACATTAGTAGGTAAATGTAATAATAAAATTAACAAATTTATCTTAAATATTATTTATATACCGTAGGTTGTAAAAATATTGTGATAGCTGTATATTATGTACAACATCCCGTTATGTGGACACCAGATGGGAATCAAACTCGGTACATAGTTTGAACTAATACCAATCTGCCATCAAACTCTCAACATAATCAATTAATTGGATTGGAATTTACAACTTATTTAATTATCAATTTCTTCACACACACACACACACACACACACACACACACACACACACACACACACACACAAACACACACAAGCAGTCAACAAGACACACACA